>NDGM011035717.1:0-15090 GCA_002564305.1 Octomys mimax
TATATATATATATATATATATATCAATCACAGGAATGAAAGAGTAGGTACCATCTGTGGACAGAGGGCATATGCAGGTGCGACATATAACCAAAGGTGCCTACAGTCAGTGTCAGCCAGTTGGCTGGGTCAGGGCCTGGGATGGCAGCCACTGCTGGCCCTGCTACCTGGGTTCATGAAACTTTGCATGCACCTTTGGTAGAAAGAGACACACAGGGCCTACTTGAGTGGGAAGACAAACCCCGGAACTAATATCAGCTTGAGTGCAGCCTGGGGCTTGGCTGGCTGCCTCAGGCTGTCCAGATGGGAAGGACACCATCCAGAGCCAGGAGATATCGCTGTGAGGAGTCCTGGGTCTGTGGTGCTCATTGCCTGCCAGTGTTGGGCTGTGGTGTGGAGGGCGCAGTGAGGACAGACAGCACCATTCCATGCTCCAAGGAAGGGCAGGCCTCTGGATGAAGCCAGTACCAGAGCTACTCTGCTGGTGTTTATGGTGTGGCTGGGGCTGGGCCCACAGAGGATTCTAGAGTCCTGTGCCTAGTGCTCTGATGTTGGATAGCAGCTGGGTTAGCAAGCACCTGTTACTTCCCTGTGTGCCAGAAAGCAGTGCCTGAGAAGTATTTCTTCTTCAGTGAGTGCCAGTCCACCATAAGTATTTCATTCCAGATACCTGCCACCCCTCCCCAGCCAAGGCTGCTACTTTGAGAGGGTAGTAGCCCCCAGTATCATCTGTACTTCACCTTTTCATTGTTCCTAAGTGATAAATCTGAAAATTATTTTAATATTTTTCTTGAGTCGAAGTCTTCCTATGTTGCCTAAGCTGGCCTTGAACTCCAGGGCTCTCAAGTAATCCTCCTGCCTCAGCATCCTGAGTAGCTGAAACTACAGGCATGTGCCCAGATGCATGAGTATAAGCTATTTTTCCATACTAGGGATTAAGCTCAAGGCCTTCATACTGAGTTTCTTCTTCTTCTTTTTTTTTTTTTTTTTGCGGAACCGGGAATTGAACTCAGGTCCGTGCACTTGCCAGGGAAGTGCTTATTCCACTGAACCATCTCCTCGGCCCCAGTACTGAGTTTCTTCTGCATCTTTTTCATTTTTTAAAATTTTGAGATGGGGTCTCACTAAGTTGCCCATAATGGGCTTGAACTTGCCATCTTCCTGCCTCAGCCTCCCTGAGTGAGGGAGGCTGGTATAGGCATATACCTTCAGGCTCAGGTTGAAATGATGTAAATAAACTTCAAATGTTTTAGGTTAAAGGAACCATTGACAGGCCTGTTAGCTCAGTTGGTGAGAGCATAGTATTAAATAAAAAGAACATAGGTCAAAACCACTGAAGAAACTTTCAGCTGTCTCTGTCTTTTCTTTAGGTCGAGTCCCAGAAACCAGAAGTCTGAACCTAGAGAAAGCAGGAGTGAATACCAACCCCAAGAATCAAAAGATTCTCGTGGACTCCCAGGAGGCCACCTCCGTCCCCCACATCTATGCTATCGGAGATGTTGCTGAGGTACAGCTGGTACCTGCCTGGCCAGCCCAGGACTGCTCACCCCCACCCACCCTCACTGCCCCAGCTAGGCCCGGGGGAGCACATTCCCTGTGGAAAGAGATTTTTCTTTCTTCAAACACAGAGGTGCTGAGCTGGACCCCAGGGGGGCTGATAGGGTGCATTCTGGGAAGGATTGGGCAACACAATCCCTTTTTCCTTTCCTTTTTCTAAAGGGTTGAT
The DNA here is from genome assembly GCA_002564305.1 of Octomys mimax. Taxonomy (NCBI): domain Eukaryota; kingdom Metazoa; phylum Chordata; class Mammalia; order Rodentia; family Octodontidae; genus Octomys; species Octomys mimax. Next base: position 1,726 of record NDGM011035717.1, read on the forward strand.
ATAGAACAGCTTTAAAAATGGTTGTAAGTGCCAAGCATGGTGGCACACACCTGTAATCCCAGCATGTGGGAGGCAGAGGTAGGAGGATCATCAGGAGTTCAAGGCTAGCCTGGGCTGCATAATGAGTTCAAGGACAGCCTGACTGCCTAGGAAGACCCAGTCTCAAAAAAAAAATGGCTGTAAGCACAATTAGCTGAATCTTACAGATGCCATTTCTGGGCCAGCCTTAACATCGTCGTATCCCACAAGTGAGAAAGAACCATCTCCAGCCCGTGCTATCCTCCTCACCTCAGCTTACCCTCTGAGTTGCGGGCAGGTTCAGTCCCATGCCGATGAAGCCATGCATGGGACGGGGCCTCTGCTGCCTGAGCTTCTGCGGAGTGGGAACCAGTTCCCAGGTTTCCCAGATAGGGATGAGGCCCAAAGGGAGTGGCCCAAAGGCTCTTCAGCCTGCTCGCTCTCTCCAGGCCTGTGGCTGTAGCCATTTTCCTATTCTTCCTCCCCTGGACAGTAGGGGCACCCCCAAGTGAGGCCCTAGTGTTTTCCTCTGCTTTAGAGGCTTCGAGGCCTCATCCCTGTCCTTCACAGGCCCCCAGCAAGGGACCTGAGTAAGTGGTCCCCGCAACATCAGGAATAAGTTGACTCCTGCATGTTTCTAGCATATCCTAGGGAAGGTGACTCAGGGGACCTAGGGCCAAACAAGCCCAAAGGTGCTCCCATGTCCTCAGGCTCTGTTATCTCTGTAGAGAGATCTGCTCATGTCACTTGTGTGTGTGTGTGTGTGTGTCCTGGGGCTACTATGACAAACAACAAACTTAGAATAATAGAAACTTACTCCTTTACCTTATGAGGAACAAAAAATCGGAACTCAAGACTCCATTCCCTCCATGCCCTCTATAGGAACCTCCTTCCTGGCTCTTCTGCTTTTTGTTTGTTTGTTTATTTTATTTTAGGCTTTTTGGGGTTTTTTTTGTTGTTGTTTTTTTGTTTTGTTTTGTTTTGTTTTTGCAGAGCCAGGGATTGAACTCAGACCCTTGCACTTGCCAGGGAAGCGCTTATTCTACTGAGCCATCTCCCTGGCTATTTTAAGTTTTTTTGAGGCAAGGTCTCACTTCGTAATGCAGGCTGGCCCAGGCCAGTCTCAAACTCCTGGTGATCTTCCTGCCTCAGCCTCTTGAGTGCTAGAATTACAGGTGTGCCCTGCCACACCTGGCTTCCTTCAGCTTTGGGGGCCCCAGACATTCCTCAGATCCTAGCTATATCATGTGTCTCTGTCCTGTTATCACATGACTGTCTCCCTGTGTCTTTGTGCCCTTATTTGTCTCTAACACTTGGTCTTTCATCAACCTAATCCACTACAACCTTAATTATATCTGCAAAAACCATATCTTCAGTAAGGCCACTTTCTGAGATTCCAAGTGGACATGACTTTTAGAAGGACCCACTCCATTGTGGTAATGTCCATTCACCTAGCAGGTAGTACTTGAGTGCCTACTGGGGACCAGCACTTTCTAAGGACTAAGAAAACTGTAGGAACAAATCCTCACCCATGTGGACGTGCCTCTTGATAAGGGTCATAGAGGACAGTGAGTCCCTGAACTATTTCAGGTGTCAGGAGATATAGAAACCTCATCAAAGACAGTTGTGTCTCCAGAGAATGTAGGCGCTGTGCTGCCCCGCTTCACTTGGTTTGCTCTGGAACCCATTTTGAGAAATTCTAGGAGGAGCCTAGGGTGAATGGGAACCAGTGTCCAAGGCCAGTAGCAGGTGGCTGAATGGCCACAAGCGACTGATACAAATAATGCTGAGGGACTGTCCTGCCCTTGGGCCTTCTGTCTGGCTCTGGAGGAGCATACCAGGCTAGGGAAAAGCTTGGTCACAAATGGAGACAGGCCAGGGCAGAGGGTTGGGCAGGACTAGGCCCTCCCTTTGCTCCCCTGGAGCCAAACAGCCTGTGTGGCATGAGTCAGTCCTACAGATAGCAGGCCCCACAAGAATCCCTCTTATTGGGCAGCACAACCCTTGTGTACCAGAAGGGCCGCCCACCGGCTGTGGCTAGTGTGCACATGTGAGGCATTAGCCACCATGCGGATGCCATCAGGACTCCTTCCCAGGCTCAGGAAGAGGTGTGCAGAGCACAGGACTCAGACACCCACATCTGCCAGATGCTACCTCCCTTGCAGCAGTTCCAAGATGCTCTACACGGAGAGGACTGTGGGGACAGAACCTGGACCTTGTCCTGCTGGGTTGTGTCTGACTCTTCCCCACCTCCAGGGATGGCTTCACACCTTGACTGTCTTATGCCACCAGCCGATTTAGCTGGGCAAGTGCAGCTGGTTGACCTCTGCCTGTGATCAGCTTGGACATGGTGGCCCCTGGCTATAGTCGTCTGTTGCATCTGTGGGTGTAGCACCTTAAAACCGAATTTGTGTTCTTGCCCCCAGAGCAGCATGTATATCTCTCTGCACCTAGGAAGCCTCCCTTAGATGAAGGGAGTTCCCTCAGCTTCATTAGACGAAGTTCCCTCAGCTGCACACACATGCAGCCTTCAGGCTTCAAGGCCTCCATCAGTCTGGTAGAAATGGCAATATTTCAGACTGTGTTGCCAGAAATATTTGGCATAAAAAGGCATTCTTTATTTAAAAAAAATGAAATCCATGCAGTTAAAATAGTCATCCTGAGCAGTGCAGAGTTAACATACATTGCCAGGCTACAGCCTGGGAAGAACAGGGAGAGGGTAGGGGTCAGGGGCCATTGTTTAATGAGATATTGTGTGCAGTATACGTGGTGGTTTCCGCAGTTAGGCTTGGTGGAATGTGCAGACTGCTTCCCCAAATTATCTCTGCAGATCTGTGTTCATTTTTGGAATGCCAGACAACATCTGCATTTCCTGTTGCAGTGGTGATTGGCAGCTGGTCCCAGGACGATGTGTGCAGGAACACTTGAGGCAGAGTGCATGCTGGGATGGAGGGGTCTCCCACTGAATGACACTGTGATTTGGAATTTGTCATGGGTTATGATATCCACTTCAAGCTGTGTCAGGAGAACATGAAATGCTTGGGCCTGTTTTAACCAGAATCCCAGTGAATAGGAATGGTAGGGAGGATCCCTTCTGAGCTTTGCAGGGCAACAGCCCTCTTGAATTCATCAACATAAGAAAAGGGTTGAGAGAGGAGCCTTGATTGAGGGTGGCAAGGCTGGGATCATTGGCAGCTCATTTTGTCTTTCAGAAAAGGGAGTCAGAACTACAGGTGTCTCCTCAGAGCAGGGTTGGAGGAGCCAGCACTGAGGGCCCTGTATGCTGTACCTCTCACCTTGAAAGAATTGCCCTTTGCATGGGAAACGTTTTCTGCTAGCCACAACTCTGCATAGTGTTTGAGTTTTCAGTAAGGCACTTCCTACTAGGAAGGTGATAAGTGGTAGTGAAGAGTTGCTCTGGCTCCCTCAGACATGTGCTAAGGTAACCCCTACTTCCTTTCATCAGGGGCGACCTGAGCTGACACCCACGGCCATCATGGCAGGAAGGCTCCTGGCCCAGCGGCTCTTTGGGCAGTCCTCAGACCTGATGGACTATAACAACGTGAGTTCTCAAATTCCTGTCCCTCCTGGAAAAGGCTGAGGCTGGTTGTCTTTACGGAGAGGGTGTGTGTATGTATGTTATGTGTGGAGGGTGTATATGTGCATGTATGTGTATAAGCAGATATGTATGGTTTGGTTCTCAGAGTCTAGCCTAGGAACAGCATGGCTGGGCTCCAGTGTCCTACAAGAGACTTGTCTAGTTTGAGGGGCCTGTGAGGCATATTCTGATTCTGGGCCTGTTTCTAGGTTCCCACAACTGTGTTCACTCCTCTGGAGTATGGCTGTGTGGGACTGTCAGAAGAGGAAGCTGTGGCCCGCCATGGACAGGGGAATATTGAGGTAGGGTCAGAAGATCATGGTGCCTGTATGGCCTACAGATGGCTTCCCCTGGCTGGAGGTCCTGTGAGCAAGGTGGTCTATTCCTGCTCCCCTCAGGCACAGCCTGGCAGGGCGGCATACGGGGCCCTGGGACAATGGTGTTGGTGCAGTGGGACCTTCCCCATTGAGCCCATACAGCACAGAACAGCCTGCGCATTGAAGGGCAGTTGCAGAAAGGAGAGGCAGAGGCAGAGGCCTCTAGCTGTTTTGTGTGTGGCCGAGCCTTGACTTTGGCTTCAGTGGCTGCCTGTCTGCTGCCTCTCTCATGACTGAAGAAGATCCCTGGCCCCCTCATTCTGTGGCGCCACAGTTTGGCAGCTCCAGACCCACCTCAGGCTATGCTGTGGGCATGCCCAGTGCCATCAAGGTTCTCACCATGATGCTGTCCTTTCCCTGCCAGAATTTTAAGGCATGTGAATACCAATGCCTTTCACATGCAGAGTTCTTATCTCAGAAGGCCCTCCCCACCACACGGAGCATGTGTCTCTCTCACCCTGTAATTCCTCCTCTTGGTGTCCTCTGAATTTTGCCTGGCATCCACCACCCCATCTCCACCCTCAGCCCCCACTGACTCATTCTCTCCTATTGGAAACTCTATATTTTTGGGACACCCCTGGAGGCTCTAGCAGGTACAGCACACACTGCCCCAATCTGAGCCTCAGTCTTCTTCCCAAATTCTTCCAGTCCTTGTAGGCATAGATGGCATTTACCTCAGGGAAGAGGGTCTTTATTGGGAAGGTTGCTCTTTGGTGTTTGGCCCCAGGCAAGCAGGCTGTTGCCCTCAGGTAGTGACAGACTGTACTCAGGTGGCCTGAAGGAAAGCCAAGAGGCCTTAAAACCTACCATGCTATAGACACTGGTTTTGGTGTGGTTTCGTCTTCCTGCTATAGCAGCTTGCAGGTGGTGGGGAAAACCAGAATCCATGTAGCTGGGGCAGGGGAGCCTGTGCCCTTTGGGAATGAGTCACAGGGCTCCAGGGCCTGCCCCTTCTGCTGTACCTCAGGCCCTTCCATCACTGGGACGGGCCTGACAGGCTAGCCTTCTTTGTAGCACTTTATTTGCTATTTTTGTTTGATTCATCATAAGTACCATGGGACATATGTTCATGGCATTTATAATGTTTTATGTTTCACATTGTTGAATGGCCAAATACCCTTTGTTTGTTTTCTTTTCAGATCTGTCTTGCTTAGAACAATATTCTCTGAAGCTCTATTAATTAATAATGGCTGTACAGCACATGTGAGGGCCCTGCTCATTTTTTAACCCAGCCACAGCCCCAAATGCTCTGTCAAGCTCTCCATGGGTGCTGAAAACCCTTGTCCAACAGCTCCAGTGTGGCCAGGGCCTGCCCTCCCCTTGATCACCCTGCGCCCGCCCCCACCTCCTCCTCCTCCTCCCTGAAAGTAGGGACTAGCCAATGCTGAGGTGCCCAAGGGAGGCTAGATAGCTACCCCCAGCCCATTCTTGCCCACATGGGTGGGCTGGACCTCCGCAACATAGATCACAGCCTGTGATCACCCTTTCCAGCCTGTAGTGGTCACAGGGGCCTGTGTCTACCCCATGTGTGCCCTTGGAGTGCTCTTTTGCCTTGATCCAAGCCATAGGCCCTATGACACGTCATGACATTAGCACTTGGGCAGCCTGGTACCCACTCTCTTGCTATAGTTCACAGCAGGAGAAGGATTATCCTGCAGACTTTGTAGCTCAAGATACTGGCTGCCAGTCCATGCAAGAGGAGGACAGTCTTCAGTGGCTGAGCTGTGTCCTGACCCCAGACAACATGTTCTGGCCAAGTGGGTGGTTCTATGTCCCTGAGAAGGCCTCATTTCTTTATTTCCATTAGGGCTATAAAATGCTAACAGGATTGTTTTTGACTGTAGTCACCATTCTAGGAATTGGTGTTTTGTCAACCAGGTTTATCACGCATATTATAAACCTCTGGAGTTCACAGTGGCTGAACGGGATGCATCCCAGTGTTACATAAAGGTGAGTGTCCCTGAGGGCTCAGGGCTAGGTATGCCACAGTGAGGGGAAAGAGGAAAAGAGCCAGCAGCAGGGATGGGGAGTTCTGTCCCAGAGCACCGCATCATGAACATCAAGGGCCATTCATTCCCATAGGCCAGGGCCACAGAAATGAGTCACAGCTAGGTCCCCTGTGGCTGGGCTCTGGCTGAGACTCTGTGGCTTTCAGATGGTGTGTCTGAAGAAACCCCCACAGCTGGTACTGGGCCTGCATTTCCTTGGTCCCAACGCTGGTGAAGTTATTCAAGGATTCGCTCTGGGGATCAAGTAAGTCTACAGGAATGTGGGCTGCTCTGCAGTGTTCGGCTGGTGTCCCTCCAATGGATGACAGCAAAAGTCCACTGTGGCCTCACACAAGTTTGCTGCAGAGATTCATCAGGCTCTCCTCAGTGTGGCAGGCTGTACTTGAAGGAGGAAGCTTTCTTCTCCAGCCCCATGGGCTCAAGTCAGAGCCACGGAGCCTGTTCTGTGGCTGCCTCCTAGGAGTTCACTGTGGCCCAGGGTCACTATTTGGGTCTCTTCTGCATGGTCAGAACAAGCAGGCTTGGGTACTCACTCACCAGCACTGTCATGAACAAGATCTCAGTCTCAAATGTACAAGGGGAGAACCACTCAGAGCCGCTGAGCATTTTCTGGAACTTGGGCTGTTGCCTGGGTCTTAGCTAAGGCTGTGTAGGTTGTCTGTGGTGCTGAGAATGGATTCCAAGGCCTCCTGCATGTTAGGTCAGTGATATATTGCTGAGCCACACCTTCGCCCTTCAGGCTGTTATAGGGATCCTAAGGCCTATGGGAGCCATGAGATGGCTCTGGGTAGGGTGGGTTTTCTGGGGAGTTAGAGGTTGGGAGGTCATGTGTGGCATTTCACAAAGGAGACTGGGCCTAGCACTTCAGAGGCAGAAGGACCATACTGTGAACAAAGCAGAGAGGCTGCAGGGAGGGGCTGACCCATGGAGGAAGGCATATAGACAGCTGGGGCCCCTAGTGTGCTAGGCCATGTGAGTATGGCCAAGAGCCTTCTTGGGGGTAGGGAGTCTGGGACAGCAAAGGGTAGGGAGAGGACCAGGGCAGAGGAGCAATACCTGTATGATGAGGGGCGCTCTGCAGGCAAGATGGAGGGACTGGGTCAGTTCCTCTTTGAAACCCAGTCTTCCCCACTGGGTATCTTGGAACCATAGAGGAGGCCACCTGTATCATGGCACAGCAAGCCTCAGGCCCACAAAGCCCTGCACACATGTGCTGGGACAATGGCTGAGTTATGGGGATCGGGTTCTTCCAGGAGATGGGCCTCAGAGGTTAATAGGGAAAGCTGGGTCCAAGGTGGGTTTGTGTCTTCAATATGCATCTATGGTCCCTAAGGTGCAGAGCAGTTTGTGGCAGGGCTGTCAATTAGAAGTTCAGTCCAGAGTGACCATTAGGTGGAACCCTATAAGCCCACTGTAGTCTCTGCCCAGGGTCCTGCTGGAGCCTGTGCAGATGGGACCTGCTGTTGGCATAGATAGAGACTTGCCCAGGGGACCTGTGTAAGTGATGGTAGGCTGCCCATCCACAATGCCAGCTGCTGACATCAGGAAGACTTCTGGGGCTAGCAGAGTTCAGGGACAACCCTGACCCTCTCCCATAAAACCATAGCCATCTATGTGCACTGGCATGCAGATGCTATTGCCCAGATCAATATTTAGTTTTTGGAAGAATTTCTAGAGAATCCTTTAAATTATAACAGCTTCTTTTTATAATATAATTGCAAAGAGTTGATTTCCTTAATATTCTAAAGCTATTATAAATTAATAACAATAATTATAGAGTGAACAATCTTAAAAAAGTACTGAACATACATGGGTAATGCACAGGAAATAAAAACAGACCAGAAATAGAGCACAGCCACCCACAGAGCAGGAGACTCCCTGCCTCTTGCAGCAGGTGCTGCGAGCACAGCGTCAGAGCTCCAAGTGAACAGGGTCTGAGCAGAAGAGCTGGGCAGGGCAGGGTGGAGACAAACAAGTGCAAGCTGCAGTAGTGAGAAATGGGCTCTGGCTCACTGGGCAGGTGAAGGGGCAGGCTTTGAGGAAGGACTAATGGGACTGTGTCTCATAGGTTTAGAGTGGCAGGAGGCCAGGGCAGAGCAAGCATGGAAGGTAGAATGCAAGATGGGTCTCTGTAGGCTCTGGGCATTTGCTGAAGAAGAGGTGGACAGGTGTAACATAGGCTGGAATAAAAGGCATGAGGACAGCGAGGAGCCCATGTACTTTCTCAGGTCTTCTGGGCTCCAGGTGATGTGCAGATTCCTTGCCTGTCTCCCCAACCCCCTGTGTGCAGGTGTGGAGCCTCCTATGCACAGGTGATGCGCACGGTAGGAATCCACCCCACCTGTTCTGAGGAGGTAGTCAAGCTGCGTATCTCCAAGAGCTCAGGCCTGGACCCCACAGTGACCGGCTGCTGAGGTTAAGCTGCCATCCCTGCAAGGCTAAGGGTACACAGTATGCCATGCCTGCTGCCAGTCTTCACGGAGCCCCAGATCCAGGTACATAGGTTTGGGGGTAGAGCATGTGGCTGGCTGGGGTTGGGAGAGTGAAGGTCTTCCAGGTGCTCAGTGAGGCTACACCTACCATGCTAACTTCAGCAGGCAAGCTTTGTCCTCAGGCCCAGAAGCTGGGCGAGGAGGGGAGGCCACCAAGGGTGCGGCCCTGCCCATTGCTGCTCCCTGTGTGCAAGAGGTATCAAGGTTGGCTCACACCCACAGCTTTCCCTGGGCAGTCTCAGCTTAGTGCTCCCTGGAGCCTGCAGGTAGAAAGTGGCCCTCCCCATCCTGCCCTTGCGGAGTGCTAGTGCTGACTTATTTCTTTCTTGCCCAGAAGGTGGAGATGCTGCCTTGTGCATGGCCTGTTGCCGCCCTGCACATCCTCTTCTGTTACAGCTTCGCAAAGCCACTGGCAGAGCAGGTGGCTGGAAATCTCCACTGCACTCATTGCAGTCATCTTCTGAGGAAGAAGAAATTAGCAAGTGGCTCCCTGGCACCTGCCAAAGGCATGCACATGGCCAGAGCCCTGTCCCCTCTCAGTCAGACACAGCCTCCTCAGGCCTGCACAGTATAGCCTATTCTCAAATGTTCCTCATAACTGTCAACCTGTTCTGGGATTGGGGTCATTTGAGGTACCTCTTTCTTCTTGAAATGGAGGTTGTAGGCAGAGCAGTAAGCTTTCCTGATGGGGCCCAAGGAGTGGCTGCCTGTAGCAGATCTGGGCTGGGTTCCACCTACACAGTCTGGCATTTGGCTCCACCATAGCCTTCAGACCTATTGCTGCCTTTGATAGAGGCAAACAGAAGGAGTTCTGAAGAAACTCCTGTCAGAATACTTTAATATACAGCTGTTTTGTTAAGCTGCTATAATTTTTTTTATTACTTAAACATATTTTTGGAGCACTGTATTGCTCCCTGTGATTACATTGCTCACTGGGGCAAGAGATCACTGTCTTGGGGGTTCGGCTCCAATCCATCCCTTGAGGATCCCCTGTGTGGTTGTGGGAGATGTGGCCAGACAGTGTGAGGGGGGACTTGTGCTGACCCTGTGTATCATTGCTAGGATTGGAAGGCCAGGTCTGGTGAGCCTCAGCCTCTTCTTTGAGAGCTTGGAAGATGTCCAGTGGAGCGGCATGACTGCACTGATGTCCTGTGTGCCTTGCAGGGATGGCTCCAGGGGCAGTGAGCCCCATGCCTGCACCCTCTCCCCTCTTCTGCCTGGGCCAGTTCCCTGGTCTCCAGTGCCAGATGATGATGGCCTGGTTAGAAACCCACCCCGTGGGCTGTCCATGTCTGAACTCCCTGGCATTTCTGGAGTGCAAATAAAGAGGGTGTTTTCCTAATGTGTGTTCTGCCCATGGTGTTTCCAGCGAGCCTCTAGGATTGTCCCAACAAAGCAGGGCCTGGCTAGCCTGCAAGCTCTCTGTAGAATGAGAGCAGCTTCTAAGACCTGCTGGTGGGTGGGAGGGCAGGTCCTGCCGCTTCTACCCCAGGCAGGATGGACTGGCCCGCCACCCCTTCCCATGCAGCTGCCTGGCCTCAGGCCAGGAGACCCTCCTTGGGCCCCAGGAGCCTGTGCACAGATCACGGCTGAGATCTCTGCACTTTGAAGCAAGAAGGGTGGCCCAGCTCCCAGCTGCTGCTGGCAGGGAGGGGGGTGGAGGATAGGAGCTGGCAGGAGCATTTGATGCTTTCTGTCCCCAAACGTCAGTCACCTCACTCTGTTTCCATTGTCGTCCTCCAAGTCAGCTCCTTGGCTGCACTGTAGCTAATCCTGCATATTGAGGCTTGATGGGCTGAGGGAGAGCCTGTCAGTCACTGTGCAGAGACAGCACTGACAGCAGCAGGTAGGGCCCGGCATTGTGCTGAGGCTTTTGCTGCAGCTAATCCCGTGTCTTCCTTAAGAAAACATCACTTAGTCTGCCGGCCTGGGCGCCCTGGATGGGACCCTGCTTGTCAGCGAACAAAGGAATGTGTTTGCACCCTAATGGGCCTATGGGAGCCTGGCTCGAGGTGTGAAGCGTGTGCAGGAGCTCTCAGACGCCCAATTAAGATGCCAAGTGCTGGGCTGGGCCCAGCCCTCCTGACAAGTGCAGAGCCAGATCAGCCGTGTCCCATTTAACGCACGGCTGGTGGCACACCCCAGTCAGCCAAGGATGCTGTGGGGAGGGTTTGCCTCCAGCCTGACCGTTTTGTCTGCCTTAGAGGCAGAAGGGTCACTTAACACCTGCTGCCTGGGGCCAGCAGGGGCCCTCTGGGGTCCAGCCCTGTAGCGATCCCATAGAGGCCTCAGTCCTGGGAACAGTCTCTACCTTGGGGAAAACAAGGAACTGGAAATGGCCTTGGTGCTCTTTGTGGTGATAGAAATGACACAGCCTGTGTGGGGCCTCATTGCATACCAGGCAGCCATCTGGGCTGAGCCCCCATCCCACCACTGGCACCCAGAATGCCGCACCCTCCATGTACCACTTCCCCTAGGACAGATCTTACACCAGTACACCTTCTCCCTGTAACCTGTGCTGTCTTTGTGCTGTTTGTCCTGTGCCACATCCAGGAGGGGCCCAAACATCCACAGCCCACTTCCCAGACAGCCTCGGTTCCCAGGAATTGCAGAGAGGTATGGAGGGGTGCCAACTGGTGGTCAACTTGTAACACCCAGCTGACGTGAACCAGAGTGGTGGTGGGTGTGGGAGGCCCACCTGAGGGTGGGTGCCAACAGCAGATAAAAAGAACTGAGGAAGAAGAGGTGCTGTTAGGGAGCAGTTGGTTCTCCTGGAGGAATTTGTCATGCTGGTTTTCCCAGTGAACTTGGCTGCTGTTCTTATCATTAAAGGAGCTCTGGACCTTGTCACAGGGAATGGCTACAGTTTACTTTGGAGGATCTCTGGTCCTTACTTTGAGCATTGCCTCCTGGCTGTGGAGGGGAAGATGGTGCACTGCTCATTCTGCTGGAGAAGATTGTCATTGGCTTTCCTGGTAGGAGCTAGGCTGTTCTCATCATCAGAGGAGCTTAGGACCTCACTGTCCCTGAGGAGGAGGGCTGTGGTACCTTTCAGGGAAGCCCTGGTTCTTACTTTGAATGTTGCCTCCAGCTCCAGGACAGATAGATCCCTCAGCCTGCTAGCACAGATGCTTCATCTTGCTGGCACAGACTTTCTAGCTTCCACTACTGTCCTTTAGGCCTTCCCAGCGCACATCCGTGAAACAGGCCTGCCTGAGGCATTGTTGTGGGATCTTAGCCTTTAGTTGAATTTGTGGAGGCATTGTTATGGGCTCTAGGTCATCAGCTGCACTCACGTAAGACATCACCTGGGGATCCAGGCCCTTAGTTATATTCTTTGGTCTTTAGTGTATGGATAGATTTCCTTCACTCTTTTTGTATATGCTTCTTTAAGGTGACTATTATAAAATACTCTTATACTTAAGTATCCTGTATTATGTTGTTTCCCCTTGTAAGCCCCTGACTACAATGCAGGTCCACCACAAAGAGCCTAAGGACTGCCATCACCTGGGCTACCTTTGGGGCTGACTGATGGAACAGCACACATTGGTGTAGCTATGGAGTCCTTTGCCCAAGAACAGGTAGGGGACCCCAAAGGCACCATTGCAGTGGTTGGACATGAGCACAAAGCCCTCAGGCAGCTGTGGAGCCTGGGCAGGTATGAGATGACCCCAACAGGCCACTATGTACAGGCCAGCAGGAGCCTTCTGCTCACTCTGGTTCTGATGCCCTGAGATCATAGCAGGGCCAGAATCAGGAGTAGGACGAATATGTAGTGTGGGCGATGGCATCTTCTCAGGTGTCTCTCACTGCATGGCCAATCCCCTCTGAACCTGCCCCTGTCCTGTCCCCTCCTCCCAGGGCTACTAAGGAGAAGCCAGAGAGCCAGGTGTTCCACTGGTCCCAGGGCCGCCTCCTTGCTGCCTATGCATGTTTTCTTTTTCCTTTGCATGTTTTTATGGTGCAATGAAAATATGATTTTAATTCCTCAGATTGTTCCATGTAACCTACAATTACCCCTGGCGGTGTCTTACACACTTCTTGTGGCTTTGGATTGCGCAAGGACGTGGGAGGGAGAAGAGCTGGCTAGGGTGGAGGGTTGTTCTCTAGGCCAAGCTGCCCTCTTTGCCTTACCCTCACGTAGGAAGTGGGGCAGGGTTACCTATCACCCCTACCACTACCACCATGACATACCTTCTCCCTCCTCCAGACCCCCTTCCTGATGTCTGTAGAGGAGGATGACAAGCAGCTGTGAGGGCGGGCCTGTAATGCAGCAGTGGAGGGCAGACCCAGCAGGACTCTGAAGAAGGAAGTAGCAAGCTCACAATGACAGCCAAGATGCCCAGACTGCATCACCCACCACTCTGAGCATCCTACAACCCTGTTTTTCTGCAGCTTCGCTCAGAAGGCAGCAGAAGGCATGGTGCTGGTCATTCTTTCCTAGTTGTGGAACGGGTATTGTTGCTTCCATCAGGGACCCTTGCATGAGAAGCTGAGATGGCAAGAGATGACCCCAACAGGCCAGTATGTTCTGGAGGCTGTGGCATCACAAGAAACCTGGGACTACAAGGCCACTTTGCCAAACTCTCGTGACCCATTCAGATTCTAAGTGCCCAACCCCCATGTCAGGACTCTGACTATGTAAGAGACATGTTTGTGTTTGTGCTGGGCTGGCACATGGGCTCTTCATGTCTCCCTGGGCTCATCTACCCTACCCAGGGTCCAAGGGCCCTGTCCTTCCTGGTCACCTCATCCTTGGTTCTGCTTAGAGAACATGATGGGAGGGCCAGGGAGATGGCTCAATAGGACCAGGGAGATGGTTCAGTGGAATAAGTGCTTCCCTGGCAAGCACAAGGACCTGAGTTCAATCC
>NDGM011035729.1:0-19315 GCA_002564305.1 Octomys mimax
AATTTTATATATGAAAATAAGTATGAAAATCCAATAAGTATGAAACTGTCTACACTTGCATTTTTTATTTGTTTAGATTAGAGCAGCAATACTTACAAGAATAGTTAATGTACCAGCTTTTATCGCCTACTACACCAGATGGATTTGCTGACTCTAATCATGGCAAAGACTACAGTGTGTAAGATTTGTATATAATCATGGTAGTAGAAAATGTGAACTGTAAAAGAATTTAGACATTTTATTGTCTGATTCCTCCTCTGTGTAGAGAGGAACATTGAAGCTCTGAAAGAGGATACGACAAATACACTATTGGTCATGTTCATGATTATGATCCTGGTGTCTTGGTCACTTAAAATAACTGTCCCTAATATTGTATAAAATTATAGTGGTATCAACCAATTTTCACTATACGCTTGCCACTATCCTATCTAAGTGAGATGTGTTAAATTCCAGTAGAAACTTGATACATATATGATACAAGAAGATATTGAAGGAGTTTTATGACCTACAGACCTGAGAAATATGAGAGCAGGAATAAGAAGGCTGGCTCCACAGGTCAGAATCTCAGCCCATACTGGAGAGTAGACCTACCTTTGAGTAGAAACCTGGCAGATTGGTTGGGATGAAGGTGGCCATATAATGTAGAAGGACAGGAAAAAGGAAGAGAATTTGAAGAATATACCTGGGCCTGACTTACTGACTCTTCAGATTTCCTGTTCCCTCAATACACTTGAGTGACCACGAGCAACTGATTCTCAGTGTATTGCTGCCTACATACCCTTGGATGGAGAACAATACCTCATAAGTTGAGCACATAACCAAATATAAGCCAAGTTCATGCCACAATTGCTAAAGCCCTAAAGTGTTCTTAGAAAACAATGGAGGTGTAATGTGCAGATTAGAGGTTTGATAACCATAATTCATTTTCTATGGGACAATCCACATTAGAGGAGTTATTTTAAGTGTGGGGTGTGCTATTTTAAAGTGTGCATTAGTTAAATGGCATCACTGAGACACTTACATAAGATGGGCAGGATCTGAGACTTATGTCCAACTAGGAATGGTGAAGGAACTGTGCATGTCAACCTTAGAAAAAGACAGAGATGGTTAAGGCTCACGAATTTCCCAGAAGAACAGCTACAGTCACAGAATAAATGCTTTTTTCCATTCCTGCAATGGGACTGAGGTGGCATATTTCATCCTAATAGTTGAAACTGTTACAGAAAACAGCATGTGATGAGTCATAAAATAATAAAGCAGTGAAGTTTCTTGTGTGTTGGTGGTTCAGCAGAAGTTAGACAAGAATCTCTCAGGAATTATTTCCAGGGGTGAGGAATGTTGAAACAAGGGACCATTAGGATGCAAGCGTGGTTTTCATGATTATTCAGTTTCCTTGAAATTTTCAGTCTGGGAAATGATTTGCTACTGTGATATATTCAGAATTCTTTTCCAGTTATTCAGTGATTAATATTGTCAACCAGACACCTCATGGGGAGGAGTTTGCTTTGTAGTGTGAGTATCCATTGCCTCTAGTTTGATTTGATACAGTTAATTAACCACCACTTACTCCTAGGCACAGGGCAGCCTGTACACATGGCTGAATTTCACTTTTGCGGGTGGCAAAAGAAGAACAGAGAGAGAGAGAGAGAGAGAGAGAGAGAGAGAGAGAGAGAGAGAGAGTCCTAGCATAAAGCCAAGTAAATGTGATGGCAACTGTTGGGATTGCTTCTTTTTTTGCTGTCCTGTTTTCTTGGGAGTAGAAGCATCTCTTGTGAGTGGTGAACAGAAGCAATCATGAGTTACTATTATGGTCTTTGCTCATAATTTTTGTGTCACCAAGATGTTCTGTGTTTATTACTGCACTAAAAAAGCTTTGGAATATCAGCCACATGAAGTCTCACTCCATGGATTCTATTACAACACTCATCAGTTGTTCCAGGAAACTGAGACTGTAGAATCATATTTCTGGGGAGAATGCTCTCAGACATCTCCCTCTCTGCTTGTGTCGTCTGCTGGGAAAGTTTTGTCATAGGTCATTAAAGCAGAAATGATCTGTGGGTGTTCTATTCTTTATCTTTTCATCTTCCCACTGCACATCTGATAAATTGAGACTTAGGGAGACTGAGGACAAGTTCAAAATCACAGGACACATTATAGATTCTTGCTGGTTGTGCATTCTCTGTGCACTAGATGAACTTTTCTGGAAGACCATTGACCTCTTTTGAGGGGTCTAAAGACAGAGAGATGAGTGGTGCCTTGTTCAGCTGACGGACCAACTTAACTTAATGAGATGTCTGAGTTTTCCACAAGACAGAAACAATGATGTTTCATTGGAAATTTTAAAATGAAAGACTGAATGAAAATGCTTCTAATTGTGTCAAAGTTCTTTGGACCTGATTTAACTTTTCTTGCATTTCTAAGGAAGTCAAACAGGTTTTTTTTCCCAAAGGGATCACATCATGCTTTGGCTTTCTTATCTGTGGAAGTGGGACCTGTCCTTATCACTGTGGCTAGGATAAAATGAGACTGGAATTGTGGAGCACACAATAGTCCTGTTCCTAGCACAGGGAGAAATGAAAACTCTCCCCTATTCATTTCCTAGTGAGGGGTGACGAGCAGCATTCCCAAAGACTGGACATCATATTCTATCTTGTCATAATTGGGTGTTGGGTTAGTGGAATTGTTGTTTTCAGAGTTGAAGAACTGCCCTAGATTGTAATTTCTTCATTAAGATGTTTTTAAAAAATTCTAAAGGATGGGATAAAATAAAATTGTCTATTTAACTTGTAGTGGTTTCCCACAGCACCCAGAATTAAAGCCAGTATCCTAATCAGGGCCCAGATGGCTTATGTATCCAGCATTCTTATCTGTCTTCTGCTTGGCTTCTTTCGCTCTGTTATTCTTGTTGTGTGAATTGTTAACAGAGAGTATCTATGGCTTGTACTTAAAATTTCTATGTGCACTCAATAGGAATAGCAGAATAATTTATTAAATTTAGAAACTTTCAGATTATTTATGTAGCTGATAAATTATTCAATAAAACATCTCAAAGCACAGTAACAACCAATGTATGCAGGACTTGAAATTAATGCACTAAGACTACTGGTTGGTACATGACTGGCAATAGATTTGTTGTTGCAATTGTCAATATACATCAAGAACTTTAAGAAACATCATATGCTTTGCTCTAGTAATTTTACTCATTGGAATTAAACATAGGAAATAAACCAGTTGAAGTAAATAAACCACAGATATTCATATTCATATATATATATATATGAAAAAGAAAAAAAATTAGAAACAAGACAGAATTTCAGTAAACAAAATAATAGGAATTTTTTTTTGGTGGATCCAGGGATTGAACTCAGGCCCTTGTGCTTTTCAGGGAAGCGCTTATTCTACTGAGCCATCTCCCCAGCCCAAAATAATAGGAGTTTAACAATGGGTGATGTATTATATGACATTATCTTCAAGTTAGTTGTTTAGATTACCACATATAAACATATAAATTTGTGAAATGAAATTGAAAAACAAAAAATAATTAAACATTAACTTATCCTTTCATTAGACCAGCAGAAATCAGCTATAAAAAATGTAAACCCTAGGCTTTTATAGGTAAGTGGATGCAACTAGACACTACACCGGCAAGTGAAACAAATCAGACCTGCATGTGCAAACACTGTATTGTCTTGCTAGCCTAAGAACCTGATTGAGTAAATAAAATCTGAAAGGTAAAATAGATTCTGTAAAAGGGAAAGTATATGTAATTTTTAAAAAACCTGCGTATGCACAGCTGTAATTGCAGTAACATAGCATTCTGGGAGGCTGACACAGGAAAATAGCAAGTTCAAGCCCAGCCTGGACAACTTACTGATTTAGCAAGACCCTGTCTCACAGTTAAAAAATAAAAGGCTGTAAGGGCTAGTGATATAGCTCAGTGCCAAAGTTCTAGATTAAATCCTAATTACTGGCAAAAATAAAACAGAACAAAGCAATTTTAATGATTCAACTAAATAATGATTGATCCATTCAATGGAAGTTCACTAAAATTTTATGTAATAATTGTAAGAAAATAATACAATTTTTAATAAAAGAATCACAAAAGAAATACTCAGAACTAGCTACGTGCTGATAATATTTATATTTGTGAGAATATATATGGGCAAGAAGAGCAAGCAATGTAAAAAACAGAGTTACATAAATTTATGCCAATAAAAAGCCAAGCATATGCTAATTATTTTTATCTCATATGAATGCAAAAATGAAAGGGGTGGTTATGACTCTTCCCGTTAGAAATGAAGACATGTCTCCTTGAGTTCTCTCGGTGAATGTCTACGTTTTCCTTTCAATCAAAACTATCCTTTCCTCAAGCTACTCCTATAGTAACCTGCCCATCAATTTCTCCGAAGCCTCTGTTTTGAGAAGCCTGAAGCCTTCCTCAGTTATCATTGATTTATATATAGGAGATGCAAAGAATCTTCCATCCATCCATCCATCCATCCGTCCGTCCGTCCGTCCGTCCGTCCATCCGTCCATCCATCCGTCCGTCCGTCCGTCCGTCTGTCCATCCATCCATCCATCCATCCAAGCAACAAGGGGATTGAGATTCCCTAATCCCTCTATGATCATTTGCAATTCATGGTGCTGATTTGAGACTTCAAATCTATTTTCTAAAGAGATTACAAAAAGGATAAATGGCAACAGTTTGTTCTTTATCCACTTAAAAAATGAAAACTTAGATAGGCCACAACTCCTGAGGAAACATCTGTCAATTTCTTTTATTGCACTGGAGCCCAGCTTTAGCATTTTTCCAATATCTGGCAAAAAATATCCATGAAACTCCATAAGACCTACATGTGGAAGTTCTGAGGTAATGTCTCCTTTCTCAAAAAAGCTGCAATTTGGAATTTTCCAGAGTGACCTATGAAGCAGCTGGTTTTGTGTCTGAGATTCTCCACTCCCGTTGGAGAGTGGACAGGGGCGATTTTGAATGACTGCCCCATTTCAATCAAGGCAAAGTACTGCATATAAAAAGGAAAATAAAAGAGGTGTTCTATGATATTCTGGGCAGTATTGTCCTAGGATAAAGTGGCCAGTAATAAAATGGAAGAGTATTTCATGAGTGACATGTCAGATCTATACACATAAGTTTTCAAAAAATCACATTGCATCCTAAATATACATCATATGATTTCCTAGGTGCTGTTATACAGTCTACATTTAAAAAAAAAGGAAAAGGAAAACTGTAACTTTTATTTGTCAACTTTGCCAGATTAAGGAATAGCTAGATAATTATCAAAGCACTATTTCTGTTATGCCTTTCATGAGGTTTCCACGAGAGCTTAGTCAGTCAGTGGATGGTGTAAGGTAAACGTGTCTTTCTTAGTGTGGATAGACATCATAAAATCCACTAGGAACAGGAGAGAACAAACAAAAACACAAATAAAATGGTGGATTGCTTCTTTCCTCTACTGCTAGAGCATCTAACTTCTCCCTGACCTGAACATCAAAAGGTCATCTTCTCCAACCTCCAGAAGCAGGGTGTTCGGTTACATACCTCAGACTATCAGGCCTCCTGCCTCAGAGAGGGAATATCATTCACTTCTCTAGTTTTCACACCTCTGGGCTCAGACTGAATTAAAACATTGACTTTGATGATTCTCTAGCTTCCCAAAGGAATGAGAGGGACTTCCCAGCTTAATAATCATGTGAGCCCCAATTCCTGTAATAAATCTCTCTCATTGGTTCTATTTTTCCCAGTAAATATCTGAAGAAAGCTTAGAACCAAAAACAAGCCCACTCACTGAGGAAGTGAATATTCTATCAACTGGCTTAGAATGCCGTGTATAATGGAGATGTCCTATGCAAGACCCAGGACAGTGCTGTTTGGCATCAGGACCATATGCAGCAGATGAACAGGTAGAAAATGAGGAGGTGTTGTATTGCACTTGATCTTAGCCAATAGGCCAAGAAGTGATGGGAGGAGGCATTGTACTCAAGACCAGGATAGTTCATGTGAATCATTTTATGATACCTTTTTATGTCATATCTTATAGATATGATAGATATATTTAGCTGAAGCTCTTGATATCTGAAGGCCTCAGTTTCCAACTGCTTGAAGTGCTTTCTGTTTTCTAGCAGTTGAAGTTTCTTTTGCTTAGTCACCATCAAGCATGTGGGAAGCATTACAGGAATAGTAATATCGGGAGTCCCCCAATTGGAAATTGATGGAAGATGGTGATGAATGCTCTCTAGCTCTTTCATCCAGAGCTAGAGAACTCTGGGTATGATCGCTAATGCCAAATTCTCAGTAAGGTGAAGCCCTAGGTCCCCACACTCAAAACTGGCATAATATAATACCTTTTAAAAGTTGTCTTTTTCTTTAATTATTCACCCACTTTCTGTACACGTATTTTCTGATATTATCTCTTAAGCAAATTCCATGAACTCAAATCACCGTTGTAGGCCTGGCCTCAGAAAAAACTCAGTGAAGGGGAGCTTACTTGGTAAGAATAATTTCTCAAGTACAGAAGATGAGTGGGAGACCTGTGAGCAGCATAGCTCAGGAAAACTGTCTATCATCTCTGAAAGCGTAGCTCCCAGTTTATAGGTTGAGAATTAAAATAGGTCTTTTCTAATGTCACATCTTAAGATAGATGCTCATTGGTCAAATCTGATTTTCTGCCTTTTGGTTTAATGGCCTGAAACCTGTAATCCAAGAATGGTTTTTACATTTTAAATGATTTTTATATAAGCAGTCTAAGAGATATAAATAATTATGTGAGTTATGCAAGATGTAAGATGCACATGTGTGCAATAAAATGACATTTATATTACACAAGTCATTGCTTAAGCATCCTGGATCCTGCCTCTTGGTACTTTAATCCTTAAGGGCTGGCCAAATAGCACAGTAGATTAAAGTGCCTGCAAGCAGGTGCAGGGACCAGGGATTTGATTCCAGGGCCTGCCATGCTGGCCCTGCCCATGGGGTACACTGAGATTGTCATTGAGACTGGACATGGTGGCACGCACCTGTAATCCCCGCTCTTGGGAGGCTGTAAACAGGTGGATCACTACAAGTCTGATATAGTAATGAGACCTGAACACTCTGTAGACCCTTGCCTAAAATGCAGATAAAAGAAATCCTTAAATATTTACTATCTGGTCTGAACTTTTAAGGAAGATTTTCCATTATCTAAATTAGAAAGTAGTAGGTGGAAGTCCCATCAGTTCCTTGAATCCCACTCTTTTGTTACTATGTCAATCATGGTTGTTGACTTACCCAAAGCTCTGGGACCAGAGCACACTTAGCCAGTGTACATTGACAAATGAGATGTCTTTGATTCTAAAAACAGCCAGGACCAATTGGCTTGTTCCCTCCCCCCTTTGCAATTTAGAATAGACCACAAAGAAGCAATTGAATAGTTAATGAGAATGAGGAGCATTTTTTTTCTGTGATGTGTCATGAAAAGTCATGAAGTGGAATCAGCTTTTTAGATGGGAAACAAGATGATAGCACAAAGTCAGACCATAAGAGGACAAGACAAGTAAATATTAAAAGAAAGCCAAAACCTTGAGTCCCTGAGCAAGGAGATCTGAGGCAGGGACCAGACATAAAAATACTATACCCCAAATATACTAAGTCAACATGTCCACTGCAAAAATTCTTTCAGATTAGCATGTTTTAGTTTTCATTGTAACACCAGAACTGAATAGTACTCACATTTATGAAATGAAGCTCATTTAGCATTCATTTATGACACCTATACCCTAGAACAATACAGTAGCATGTTTTGATTTTCATCCCATGGTCCAGGGGAATATCTTTTCATTGACTCTTGTTGCTGTTTAGTCCTTATATTGTCTAATAGCTCTTGAACTGTTTGCACCTGGATTAATCAATTGAACTTGATCTACAGCCCAGATGTTGGCCATAACACTAAAACATTTGATAATAGTGTTGTTTTCACAAACTGAAGTGTTATAATTACTGAATAAACACTTGCTGGTTGACTCATCAATACATTTAAAAGTATTTTTCTTTTCTCTTGCCAAAGGGCATGCAGAGTTTACTTATATTAAAACAGTATCTTCGTAGAGGATTGCTTTACTCATCCATACATATGCAGCTTTCTAGCCCTGCTTCTTTTCCCTAAAACTAAATGCATGTATAGTATTTGAGGAATTTGCTCACCCTTTTCCATCTCTTTGGTTGATTATTTTCATTTTTCACAGTACATAAGTTGTCTCAGGTTCAATTTTGGGTAACTACATCCACTTTGAATTCTAGCATCAAGATTGCAAAGGTATCTCTAAAAATTGTCATCCCATGAAATGATAGATCATGTATCAGTTAAAGGTAAAATGTTTTGTTCTTGTGAATCAATAAATGCAGCAATAATTTTAAATAAAGGGCCGATCATATAGCTCAGTGGATTAAAGCACCTCCAAGCAGGTGCAGGGACTAGGGGTTTGATCCCTGGGCCTGGTGTGGCAGCCCTGCCCCTGGGGCATGCTGAGACAGCAATTGAGACTGGGCATGGTGGTGTGCACCTGCAATCCCAGCTCTTGGGAGACTGTAAGCAGGCGGATCACTACTAGTCCGATCTAGTAGTAAGACACTGAACACCCTGTAGACCCTTCCCTAAGATACAATAATAAAAATAATAATTTTAAATAAGATACTACTCTTACTATTGACACTTTACCTCTAAAATAATTTACTTTTGAAGAACAGCATTAGCAAATCTTTCAGTGTTATGGTTCAATAATATTCTTGGAGAAAAATGGTGTTTTAGATGTGCACAAAATTCCCTCAGAAAGAGAAGTCAATCAGAAAGAAAATGCACATATATTTTTACAGCACTTTGGCCACAGCTCTGGGTTTGGGACTTTTTTGTTAGCCTTTCCAGTTCCTGTAAGACTTTGTTTTACATGTGCCAAGGAACATTGCTGTTCACTGTGTTCAATCGTGTTGTCACCCACTTATTTAGTCAGATGGTTCTTGGGCACATTGAGTGTAAAATCAGCCACAAAAATGAGCAGTTGCTGTTTATAAAATCCACACATTGTTATATAATCCAAATGACAGCACAAGTGGGGAATGCTCTTACTACTCAGTTTTGATCACTGTTTTAACACTCACAGACAGCGAATATAATGGTGGGTGTCCAGCTTACAGTAGGCAAAGTCCTGGTAGAAATGGAAAATTTGTGAGTTGGGTTTATTGTACTGAAGTTTTCTTGTGCTAGTTTTATGCTGAAATCCTCAGAAGCCAGGAATTGGTCCCATGTGAAAAACCAAAGTTTCCACAAAGATTTTGGTTGGTTCTGCCATCATTTGGTACTCTGAGGTATTGAGCTATTATGGAATAGATTCCTCTTCTAAATATGCAGCTGAACATGTCTATTATTGGGTCATTTGGGTGGGTCTTGCCTCTAGCCTCTTTGCAAGGAGTTCTGCTGGAGGGCTACTTGCTGGGCCTGTGCTCTGGGTCTGTTCAGGTTCCCTCGGCCTGGGTCGTCTCACTCACTCGCCGGGCCTGTGCTCTGGGTCTATTCAGGATCCTGCAGCCCTGGGTCGTCTCACTCACTCGCCCGCCCGCGCTCTGGGCCTGGGTCGTCTCACTCACTCGCCGGGCGTGCGCTCTGGGTCTATTCATAGCACTAATTTTAATCTCTCAAGGCACATATCACTATTGCTAGAAAAAGCATTTAACTGTGGTAAGGAGAACTATCAAAGTAAAATGTCTTACAAGGAAAATGTAGCCATAAATCTTTGAATGTTGTTATGTACATTATCTTCTATGACCAAATCTCTGTCTTCATATTTATATAGAGTTTATGTAATTTTAACAAAACGATTTTGGATCCAAGTAATATGAAATGTGACTAACTCTAGGATTTTATCATATATCAAGAAGTAAGGAAGTGGTAGCAGTTCAATGGTTTAACTGTGTCTGAACATAACTGCAATTCCCTTGGCTTTTCTTTAGCATGTTCAGGTAGTTACAGGTATCATTTTTATAGTTATATTAAGATAGTGAAAAATACACACTCAGGATTGCCATTTTTATTAGAAAAATATCTGTTCTGCAAGTCCCAGAAGATGTCTTCAATAAGGTTTCAGTCTAAATATGACTAACTTTGGGCAAGAAACATTAAAATACCAGTAATATATAATTAACCAATACTAATCACATCACAATTCATCATGCAGAACAAAATGCAGGTTCTAGGGCCAGCCAAATAGCTCAGTGGATTAAGGCATCTACAAGCAGGTGCAAGGGCCAGGGGTTGGATCCCCAGGCCTGCTGTGCCGGCCCCACCCCCAGGGCATGCTAAAATGCCTATTGAGACTGGGCACGGTGGTGCGCGCCTGTAATCCCTGTTCTTGGGAAACTGTCAACAGGTAGATCACTACCAGTCCGATCTAGTAGTGAGACCCTGAACACCCTGTAGACCCTTCCCTAAAATAAAACATTAAAAAAAAATCAGGTTCTGTTGGAAAGAAGAAAGGTGTGTGAGCTACTGGCTAGGTGTGTGACAATGCCTGGCCAAGCAGCTGTCAGCACTGCTCAAGTGTCTAATCTTGCTAATTTCCTATGTGTTTTTTCTATTTTCCTTTTTTTAGGTACATGATTGCAGTATGTAATTATCACATTTGTCACCAGGAATTGGCACATGTACCCTGCATCTTCTTTTTCTTCCCTTACTTTTCCTTTCTGTAACTTGGTCCCCTTTCCCATTTTCTAAAGCTCTATTTTCATTTTTGTCTTTAAACCTTTCATTTACCCTTTTCCCTCCTGTTCCTGCCCCTCCCTCTATTCGATCTCTTGCTCCTCCTCCAACTTGAAAACTTCTCTTTTCCTCTGTTATCTGTTTTTAATTTTGCTTTTTATTTATATTTTGGGCTTTTCCCCCCTAATATATTTGGTAGAGGGTCTCACTATACAGTGTGGGCTCATAATGATTCTCCCATTGTCAGTATTGCCAGTGCTGGGATTATAGGCTTGTGCCACCATGTCCTGACTTGCTGGCCAGCTTAGTGTGCCCAGAGGCAGAAATGGTGTGGCAGCTGGTGTTGGGGATCAAACCCCGGTCCCTGTGCTTGCCTAAGCAGGTGCTTAGTCCACCGAGCTATCTTGCTGGCTTTTGGGTTTCTCATACATACAAGAAACCATGCCTTATTTAAGCTTGCAGATTTGGTTTATTTCAGTTAATATTATGTAATCAAGGGACACCTATGAATACCTCAGTTTTTCTTTCTTTATGGCAGAGGCATATTTCATTCTGTGAAAATGCCACATTTTTTATATACTCTCATTTGTTGGTGGGCACGTGTGGGACCAGAAGAGGCCCAGAACAGCATAAGCAGTCCTGTGTAACAGAAGCAAAGCAGGAGCTATCACAGTCCCAGATTTGAAGTTATATTACAGAGCTATATGGGTAAAATAGCGTGGTACTGGCAGAAGAGCAGCCATGTGAATCAGTGGAACAGAACAGAGAATGTGGACACGACCCCAGGCATAACTCTCTATTTGGTCCTTGACAAAGGGGCCCAAAACTGGAGGAAAGATGGCTTGTTTAATAAATGGTATTTGAAAATTTGGAAATCAGTATGGAGAAAATTTAATCTAGACCCATACATCTCACCAAGGACTAAACTAAAATCAAAATGGATCAAAGAGCTAAATGGTAAAACAGAAACACTTTCATCTTCTGGAAGATAAAATAGGTAAAACTTTTCAAGACATAGTCATAAGAAAGGACTTTTTAAAAACATAATCATGATGGCACAAAAATAGTACCAGGAATCAACAAATGGGATCATAGAGTATTAAAAAGTTTCTGCACGGTACACAAGCAAGAGTGAAGAGACAACCTCCATTTTTGAGGCCCCTTTCTGTTCTTGCTCCTCTGACCCATCCAATTAATTTCTTAAGGGCTTTCTTTATGAATTCAGGAGAGGGTCTACAGGGCCAACAGGGTCTCTCTACATAGATCTGCCTCCTAGTGATTGTCCTGTTTTCAGCCTCCCAAGCACTGGGATTACAAGCACACGCCACCAAGCCCAGTCTCAATCGCAGTCTCAGCACATCACCAGGACGGGCCAGCACTGCACGCCAGGGATGGAACCCTGGCCACTGCACTCTGCTGAAGCTGCTGCTTTAGTCCAGTGAGCCATCTGGCTGGTCCAATTTTTATTTTTAAAAACTGCAGCTTTTGCTTTGCAGCACCAGAGATCAGAGGACCATGCATGTATTAGGCAAGCATTCTGCTACCAGGCGAGTCCAGCCCCACATTATTCAGATTTTAAAATTGGAGTGGAATATATGAAAACCAAGGACTTTAACAGCAGGCACTTTTGGAGCCAGCGGTAAAATAACTTTTGATTCCTGGCTCAATCCTTGTCTGTTACTACAAGTGTTCTTTCTATTTATCCTTTAAGTATCCTAGCTTATTATTGTAAAATGAATGCAATAATAATAGTGCTCAGTTCAGAAAGTGGTATTAAAGATTAAATACGTACAAAACATTTGCCAAATTGCCTAGCCCCTGGTAGATTATTCAGTATGTATTAGATAAGGTAAAATAATCATTGACTACAACTGAAAGACTACCTCAATGCCTTTGCTCCATGTAAATTTTAAGAAACATCTAGGCTTAGATTATTCTAGGCCTATGAAATAAAAGGATTATTGTGGTTAAAATAACTATATTGCTTTATAGGTTTAGCGTGCATGTTGGGCAGCATAGAAAGTCTTGAAGCCAGAAATTGGAGGCCCAAAAATGAAATGATTGTCAGGTTTCATAGTTTGGAAAATACATATAAATAAGCGTGTAAATCCATATATTAGATAATTCATTTGGATAGTCATTCTATTAAAATGATTCAATGTGATTTGATATAGAATGATTAGAGTATTTAAAGTATTAAAGATACCTAGGTTGATTTCATAAATAAACATCAAATAAATGAATAAATGTCAGAGACACTCTTGAAATAAATATTTGTGGCAAGGTAACTAACTCAAAATGCTGCCTAACATTATTTCCTTTTGTTTGATTTTCTGAAACATTTAATCTCAATGTATATGTAGTTGGTGCTACATAATTATTGAATATAGTTATATTAATTATTGGTGCTATATTAATTATTGAATATTAGGTGGACAGGATAAAAACATGTCAAAAGTGCTTCATTTATAATACAGGTAAAGATGATAAAAATGACAATAAAAATAAAATGTTTATAAAGTTAATGTGGCAGTTTAGATCAAAAGTCTGTCCATAGTGAGATGAAAGGTTTGTGCTAATATTGTTTAGACAAGCTGTCATGTCTGCAGCTTATATTCTGAATAACTACTAGGAAGACAACAATATGCAATGTATTAATTATTATAACTGTCCTACTAGACTGTTTTGAAACTGTTTCACTGTTATTTTGTTCTCATAAACCTTAATAAAAACAGTCTGTCCATGTTGATTTCCATTCTATACTGATGTATCCATATGAGGTAGAGTCTACTATTGTACTATTTTAGAGGTGAGAAAAAACAATATTTAGAATGAAGATATAATCTCTCCAGAGTTCAAAATCTAGACAATACTGTTAGAAGACTATGAATCCATGTCTATGCCACTGTCACCTTCAATGCTACATCTCTCCTGTTGCCATTTTGCCTCCCACTCTCATTCTCCACAAACCACTGCATGTATTAATATGAACTCAACAAATGCACTCACAAAATAAGGCCTAGTGGAGAGCTGCTAATGGAGGCTGTCCCATGCTTCTCACCATTTTCCTAAAGTCTTGGGACCATCACATGCTGCTTCCATTGTTACAGGACTCCAGGGAAGTTTCAATGAGCGCATTTCTAATGAGGTCATCTGTTTTCTAAGGCAAGACTGACTCTCCCATTTATGTTCTATCTTCCCATTTAATTTTGAAATATGAAATACAGATGTTTTATTAACTATTTAACAATAAGAAGAAATGGATTGAGAATCAGCAAGAAAACAATACTATACCTGGTTGAACTCTCTTTGGGACTTTAAGATCCCTCAGTGCATCTGTGCTCACCTCTCTAAAAGTATCTGGTAGTTGTGCTGTTTGTTGCTCTATCAGAAGGGACAGGAAAGATTTAACTAGAATGGCAGCTAATGAGAAGGACAGCAATTTTTATCAACCATGCTTCTATAGAAACTTATTCACTTCAATTACTTAAGGGTAAAAGAGGTCATCAAGACAACAGAAATGTGTGATGCTGCGATGGAAACACTTTTGGTGTTTATAATCTATAAAAATAAGAGGTCAAAGAAACACATTGGGTCCTACCAAGCTCACCATGCAGACCATCTTCTACCCCACACACCCATTAGGTTTTTCCAAAGAGCACCTAAAATTAAACTTGTCCCAAACCAACCCATCACTTTCCACCCTCACCCCACCAACGGTTTCTTTTTCCCAAGGTGCCCTTCCAATTAATTTGCATTCTTATTCATCTCATTTCCAAGTCAGATTTCTGAGCTGTCTCTCACTTCACTTCCTTTCACCTCCTATGTCTCACCAAGTGCTGAAAAAAATCTAAATCAACAACTCTCAATTCTCTGTTTTGTCCCCCACCATGCAACACCTTATTTCCAACCACAAAGTTTTATCACTTCAATTGAATGAGTGAAGGGTGGCCTATGTCTTTAGAGTTGAGTGCTGTTTTTCAAGCTATTCTCCAAGCTCCAGCAAATAGTGTTTTTAAATATGGCTCATTCTGTGGTTTGTGTACTTACAAACCTTCTGGGATATGCCTTTACTGCAGGAAACATTCCAAGATCTTTAGGGAGGATTTCACCATATAGAGGAGTTAAACTGCTTACCATTTCAACTTCCCCTTTCTTCTCCCCTGAGTTGCCTCGGGCCAGGAAGAATGCTGAGTGGCTCTAGATGGTTCTGATATCTACCACTCCAGTAATGTGCACATGATATCCTTACTTCCTGGAGATATGAGTTTCTCTTGATATGGATTTTCAATGGGAAATTCTTCAGGTTCCATCTTAGAAATTATTTGCTCTGGGAAGCCTCTCTTGACTTCTAGGACTAGTTTAAGTTCCTTTCTGCAGGACTTCCCTTTATTTTATTCTTTACATATCTTAGCCTGCTGCTCCTTTGAAGGACTATGTATTTGTTCTTCTGACTGGATCTTTATAGCCTAGCATGCAATAGTCCTTCAATAAACACTTACTGAAGAAATGATATGTTAAGGGAATGAAGGACTCTGACTGAGTTTGAAGAATTACTTTAGGTTTGACAGGTACTTTTACCTTTATCTCAGTTACCCTTATATTTTGAGATGAAGTCTGTCAGCCTATATGTGCCTCAGTATGTGTGTATGCACATACATATAACGCGAGACATGAATGATTAGCAATGGTAATCACTCTTCAATCTTTCTTTCTCTGAGTCTGGTTAGATAAACTAGGGCCATTTAAAGCCTAGAGGATTTAGTGACACTTTTAGCATGTGTGACTCTCAGAACACCTGTATTAGTATTTTATTGCTGTGTGATAAAATTAGTGGCTTTGGGATGGGCTTTTATACCTTCTGTCCATTAAGTTCTTAAAAAATTTCATTCTTTGTTAAAAAAATGGCTTCAAGACCATACTTATTGATTTTCTCAATTGTAATGTAGACCAGAACTCTAGTAGAACATGTCTGGGTTCTCTGTTCAGGGAATAAGGCTGTTATTAAGTTGAAGTCTCATCTCTTGGTTCTATGAAAAGGAAATCATTTTTCGACATTCATCTTGCTGGCAGAAATTAATTCCTCACATCATAGCACTGAGTTCTTATTTCCCTGATGTCTGTTGGCTCTCTGCTTCCAGTGGCTTCTTGCATTCCTTGCCATGTAGCCTCTTCCATCTCCAAAAGAGAAGAGGCACCGAATCATGCATGCACTTTGACTTTGTTAGCTGGAGCAACTCTGCTTACACATGGCCCTTGTGTTTAAGACAGGGGCCACACTGTCTACACTCATCCTCTCTTATCTTATTGAATTTCATAATTTATTGTTCAGAGCCTCTGATTGGCCTAAGATACATACTTAACCCCTTTCTTCATCTTTCTCTATTTCCATTGTTATCATTATCATTACCATAACATTTATCATTACCATTTATTGAACACTTTACACCATTGTAATAGGTATTTACACCACTTAATTGCTTTAATAACTCTTATTTAGTTATTTGTGTGTTCAGTCCATGACTAAACTCAGGACCATTTACACATAAATGGCTGAGGAACTGCTGATCTAGTTTTATATCTGTTTATCTCTATTCAATAAAATATCTGTGACTTCAGAGAAAGTTATATGATAAATTTATTCAGGAGCATGTGTTGGAAAGACCAGGATTAGAACACAGT
Source organism: Octomys mimax (assembly GCA_002564305.1). Classification (NCBI taxonomy): domain Eukaryota; kingdom Metazoa; phylum Chordata; class Mammalia; order Rodentia; family Octodontidae; genus Octomys; species Octomys mimax. Next base: position 16,422 of record NDGM011035729.1, read on the forward strand.
ACCTCACACACAGTTTGGAGTTTTAGAGTCAGTAACTGAACTGATGGCCTGCCTTCCATCTGAGAAATCAGCTATTTTGGGTACACAAAGTGCTCTACATTTATTTCCTCTGACAGGATGGGTTAATTGTAAACTAAGTGACCAAGTCATCTTAACAAGATTGGCCTCTAAATAGTAAATTGTAAACTTGCATGAATCAGGATCATGTGTCTTATGAGATTTTTTCGTTCCCTTTTAATTGAGTTTCAGTCTAACATCCTCAGTAAAATATAACAATGGGATGCTGTGTTTCAAGAGTTAGTCAGACCCAGCTGCTATGAAAATAATATGTTTGAGAAAATTGACTTGACATTTGATGGCCTTACGATTCTTCTGACAGGATATAATCAACTCATTAGGGAGAAACAGAAGCCTTCCTTGTACAGCTTCTCTATTCTAGGCATGACGGAATCCCTCAAAGAGGGGTGGATGAGCTCTGGGGCACGTTGGGCTTCAGTGCCTGGACCCACAGGCAAGTGACTGAATTTACTTTCTCTTCCTCTGTTCTCTGTTCTCTGCCCTTGATCTGATGAAAGCGAAACATTACTATTTAAGCCAACAATTTCTTTTTTTCTTGTGCTTCTCTTCCTCCCCTGAAGACTAAATTTATTACAAGGGCTTGGGTTTTAAATGATTCTCTCAGCCTGACTTCCACTCAGGAACAGCTGGGGCAGCTCTCATGGGAGAGCGATTAGACACAGGAAATGTCAACTGGGATCCCTGATTCCAGTTCCCAGGCCTCTCCTGAATGTTCTGTGGGATTCCCAAGCACTCTTCTCAGCCTCTTCGCAGCTATAAAATTCCAGATTCCAACTCCTGAAGCTTTGCTGGGGCTATTTCTCCAACAAACATATGAATGGAGTGGAAGGGAACCATCTTAGAACACATCCAGTTTCTCTAGGTAGACCTAGGAAATGATTCAATATTTTAGGACAAATTTTAACATGGATAAAATAGAACAAATATTGGACACCTTGAAAAAGCAGTGTAGGTGCAGATAACAGCACAAATAGAAAACACCTAACACAATTCTTGGCATGCCTTTTAAATTCTGTACTAGATTTGTTTGCTAGAACTTTCTATATTTTCTGTATGGTTTTCTACCTCATCCTCATTAAATATTAAATGCGTGCTTGACTACATTTTTTAGCAAATACTTTTTAATAAAATAAAATCATTTAAAATATCAATTTGAATTATTGCAATTATGATCTATGCACATTTTCGGAATTTCAGCTCACAAAGTTTATTCTTAGAGCTATTGTGATTTACTTGTCCTGATTCACTGTGTTGTGCCACCAGAGACAGGACTATGTGTGTCTTGTTGCCTCTTGTGTCTCAAACATCTAAGTCTTTTGCTCATAGAAGGATCTCCTTGCTTGCTGAGTGACTGTATTAAATAATTAACTAAATGCTTTTCCAATTATTTTCTAATCTCTACATTGGCTTCCTCCTGTAAACTTTATCCCAAGGAGTATTAAACTAAGTTCTGTGAGAAAAATAGGTGTCTTATTTCTGTTTCTATAAATTAAAATACAGTTATTTCCATACACTAGATTTGTCTACATTTGTTTTTGGACTAAAGTAATGTAAGTGACTATTAGAGATAGAGACCACCTGGATTGCATACTGCAAACTACAAAGCATAATCCCATTTCATCATTCCTGCTTTAAAAAAACATAAATAGTTCCAAATTATTCCTATTAAGCAATCTAAGATTTTTCTGTAGAGATCTGAACCCTGTCAGTTCTCTCAGTCTCATTTCTTGCTAATTTCCTCTTTTAGCCATGCAATATTTGAGGCTCAATGTTCCAGATCCTTTCATATCGTGTGACTTGTACCAAGAGCCCTGTATCTTTTGACTTATAACCTTTATTTATCCTTCTTAAATTTGCTTAAATGGCATTTCTGCTAGAGTGTTTTCTCTAAAGTCCCAGCTAGGCTAGTTGCTCTTTTTCTGAGATGTGATTGTATTTTATACTTTTCTTGTAGTACTGCTTTGAAAATGATGAAAACCAGTCTTAAAGAGATTATTTAATTTGATCATGATCACAATAGTAAGTGGAGAGGTGGTTCTTTGAGTTGAGATATATCAGTGACTACATCATTGTTACTGTAACTTCCCTTTGATTACTTAACATTTGAGATTAATCTCATAGTACCTGGACCCAATAAAAGATGAAACATATATTTAGTGAAACTGACACTGGGATTTTTCTCATAAAGGTACAATCTTGGCCAGAAATGTGGAGAAAATAGTATCAGTCAAAGGAATATGAAGACAGATTTTTTTGAATTATGTATTTGGTACAAGGTCTTACTATGCAGCTTGGAAAATAGTGATCCTCCTGTTTTCAACCTCCCCTGCGCTGGGATTACAGGATGTGCTTCCGTGCCATCTTGAAGATAGATTTTGATGCAAGTGCAAGATACCGAGTCATCATTGAACGTATAAGTTATATAATGTGCCACAAAAATTATTCCAAAAAATAGTAACTTAAATGAACAAACATACATCTTCTCACAGTTCTACAGATTGGAAGTCTGTATAGGCTTCGTGGCTCTCATGAAATCACAGTCTATTGTCAACCAAAGAAGCTGCCTCAGCTGAGGGTTGGACTTGGGAGACAACTACTCCCAAGCTCAGTATCAAAATCTTTAGCCAGACTCAGTTCCCTCCAGAGTAGGAGAGAGGATTTCGAACATGTAAGCCATAGTCTTGTTTCATAAGTTAACTTTGAACTGAGACCATATCACTGTTACCACACTCTTGTCACTAGAACTGTGTCAATAGGTCCAGTCCATACTTAAGGAGAATATATATATATATATATATATATATATATATATATAT
>NDGM011035744.1:0-11741 GCA_002564305.1 Octomys mimax
TACTATTACAGATTACCATCTTCAGTGCAGTTGCTTAGTTCACAGGTGTCAGTATATATAGTTTCCCTTCTCTCAAGTATGACGGATACATTGACTTGACAGGACTAAGAAATGCGAGGGGATTGGTGAAACACATGGCTGTGCAGGATCATGTGGCCCTGTGGCGGGCCTGGGCAGCTCTGCACCCTCCCTCGGCGCTGCCTTGCTGCCGGCATTGCTTCCCCACTGTGCTTCCCGACTGCTGTGAGCTGAGGACCTTGGCCTTCCATGCCCTTCCACTGTGACAGTTCTGCTGTGGGGCCCCTGTTATGGACTGTACCCCTAAAACTAAGCAGATTAAGTTCTGCTCTTTCTACAAAATGGACATTCATCTGTATCCCCTTTCTAAATTTTGGCTGTTCAGCATGGTGTTCCAGTGACAGGAAAGCTAACATGATAAGTAAAGAGAGTAAGACAAAAAGACAAAAATTTCATAAGATACTGAAATTAGGGCCAGCCAAATAGCTCAGCGGATTAAAGCACCTGCAAGCAGGCACAGGTCCTGGGGGTTCAATCCCGGGGCCTGTCCTGCTGGCCCCGCACCTGGGGTGCACTGAGATAGCAATTGAGCCTGGGTGTGGTAGCACACACCTGTAATCCCAGCTCTTGGGAGGCTGTAAACAGGTGGAGCACTATGAGTGCAATCTAGTAGTGAGATCCTGAGCACCCTATGTAGACCCTTCCCTAAAATAAAATTACAAAACAAAACAAAACAAAAAACACCCTGAAATTAAAAATGACGCTCTTTTAAACCCATCTTTCCTCATCTCTCCGTCGCCACTGACTCTTCCCCGAAGGGCTTCTTTTGCTGCTGCCTGTGTCCTGTTCAGCTCTCAGCACACGTGTGACCTTGCCCATGTTCCCACTCCTATTCCCTTGCTCCCTAGCCCTTTTCCTCCCTCTGTGGGCTTTGGCCGTGAGTTAGAGATAAACCCAGTTCCTTCATTTCTTTAGCAAAAACTTATTGAAGTCTGTGCTAGGTGCTGTGACCTGGATGGTATATGTATTCCCCTCCAGCAATCCAGAGACCCTGAGGGCCCAGAGTGCCAACCCTGGAGGTGAAATCAGCAGGAGGTGATTAAGCCCTCAAGGCAGAGCCCTCATGCAGAGACGTGGGGAGCCAAAGCCCTTCCCACCAGGGTGGAGCACAGCCAGAGGCTGCCATTCCCGACACAGAGGTTGAGCCCTTACCAGACAACACCTGGACCTGAGACTTCCTGTCCTCTAGAGCTATGGGCAATACATCTCTGCTTCTTAAACAAGTAACTCAGTCTGTGGTGATCTATTACAGAGGCCTAAAGAGGCTAAGACACTAAGTCAGGCACTAAGCTACGCTCTGCAGCATCAAAGGTGAACAGGAATTTCTCCTTGTGGAAGATAGTTTACTGAGAGGAAGAGAAGATGGTTGAGAAAGCAACTTAGTGACAGCGGTAGAATGTGCACTCCAACAGGGTGGAAGCTAAACGCTCAGCTGGAAAGAACACAGTGCAGAGAGGGAGCTCTCAGCTCGGGTCTGCCCAGGCAGCTGAGGTTGTGTGCATGAAGAGCGGCTCTTGGAAGCTGTGGGTCAGGTAGGGGCGGGTGAGGGGGCTCCAAGCTGCACACAGACTCCCCCGGCTGCGTCCTTTGCTCCTGCCCTCTTCTACCCCGTCCGGCTCAGCTTCCCGTTCATTGCTTTTCTTTGTCTGTCTCACATAGGCTCAGGACATCGTAAGTGCTCCCTAGAAAGAAGCAGGTTATAATGTCAAAGAGAAGGGGCATTTGTCACTGTTGATTCTCAATGAGTGGCAAAATATAAAAAATGCAGTTTATATTTTCATTGGAAATGTAAGACATTTTTGTAGATGATTTTGTAAACTGATAGAAAAAGTTGGTCGGTGAATAACGTGCACCTTTAATGTTCTCAGCATTGGGAATTTGATGATAAGTAAGGTAGATGTGGTCGTGTCCTTATGGTTCCATTCTAGAAGAGAACACAGATTTGAACGAGCAGTTATAATGAGAATAAGTTCTAAGATAGCAAGTGTGGGACATGAGGAGTGACAGCACGTCGTGCGTTTATATGTAAACAGTATGAAGAGCAAGAGGGAAATGGCGTGACACGGAGGCCAGGGGGCAGGGATGGGCTGCGGGGATGGGCTGCGCAGGCCTCGGAGACCAAGACCAGAGTGGGAGGCCGCTTTCCGCGCGTGCATGATGAGTCCGTGTGAGGTAACTAAGAGCAAATGGCTGGACATTGTTGTAGCAGTTGGTGTCACTGTAGAATTTTAAGCATGTTGTTATTGACAGCTACTGGGGTTTGCTGCTCAACTTTTATAGGTATATCTTCTAATCATGCAATTGCATTTAAAGGAAAATATTCTGAAATAATGCCTGGATGAAGAGGTTTATGTCGGAGTATAATTTAAATATACTACTTCCTTTATTGGGAAAGTCTTATTCTTAGAGAAGTGTCAGCTGAACTACATAGTGTGCTCAGTGACATAGTAGAGAGTTATGTAAAGACTAACATGTTGAATTCTAGTCTCCTCATTATATGATGGTAGGAATGATGAAAGCTGATCCTAGTAATTTTTGCATGGAGGTACGGTGGTTATACAAAAGAACCTATATTAATCATTTTTTTTAAACCTCTATAACAAAATATGTGAGGTTGAGTAATGTTTAAAGAAAAGTAGTATATTTAGCTTGTAGTTTTGGAAGCTGGTAGTCTGAGATTAAGTGGCCTCGTTTGGCATGTGGAAAGGCTCTCATGGCAGATGGCATCAGGGTCCAGTCTTGATCTTTAGTGACAACTGACTCTGGTGGGAAATACATGGGCCTAGAACTAATTCAATCCCTTCCAATGGCAGTACCTACGAGTTACTGGAAGACCTTGCCTGATGCCGCTGTCTTTAAGGCCCACAACCACCAACATTGCCGCCTTTGCAACCCAACTTCAGATGCCTGAAGGCTTCAGGGGCACTTGCAAACTGTATCTAACCTATGGCAGGAATTCTCAGTCATTCTACAAAATAAGAAATCTGTATTATTTTAGTATGTTGTATCCCACAGCACCTGACATTTTTGGATCTGTCAGTATGCTAAATAGATTGCTGCAAAGAAGCAATGGACAGTGTTTCTCAATGATGGGTAAACTGAAGGCTAAAAATTGAAGTTGGAAGCTTGGAAGAACAATTTCCATATTTTATTATACAGGTTCCATAACTTCAGCAGGATTATTGGTGATGTTCTTGACCCTGGCATTCCACATCCATGGACTTTGCAGTTGAGCCCCCTTGCAGATATGATAAAATGTTTAGAGTTTTACTTTTCATTAAATTGTATGAGAAAATAGAGAACCCATAATCTCTTTTAATTTTTGAAAGTTAGTAGAAACTTAATTATGACATTACAGAACACATTGTTGGTTGTATAAGATAAAGGGTTAGAGAAGGATTTTGAAAATATATCATTTACTGTACTTTATATAAGAATTAAAAACAAGTATCATGAGCATCCTGTTGCATCTTGTCTTCCATTCCTGTCAATTTACTTTTGTGAGATGAGTTTCTACATTATTTGTGTTAACGTAACAACATAGATGTATGAGTTCTCCTGAGAATAGCATTATCCTCATCCAACATAGATGGATTAGCAAGCAGAAAACAAGCTCAACTGGTTATAAACATGATGCTCAACAAAGTGTGTACAATACAATTTAATATGTGGAATTGCTTTATCATTTATAAGTTCTTGTTTTTTATAATAGTGAATGACAAAAGTTATGAGCATAATCAACAATTCTCTATTTTGTTCTCCTAAATGCACACATTTGATAAACAATGTGTATAATTTCTCTAATTTTTCCTATGATGTTTGTATTAGGTTTATTGAAATGCAATTATTGAATTTGTGTGGTTTTTTTCACTTATTTTTCTATTATGCTTTTTTAAAAATATATTTAGTTGTTACAGAGTTTCTCTACACAGCTCAGACTTGTAGTGATCCTCCTGCTTTTAGCCTCCCCAGTGCTGAGATTACAGGTGAGCACCACTGTGGCTGGCTCAGTCCACCCTGGGGGCAAGGCTAGCGTGGCGTGTAGTGCCAGGGTTTGAACCATGGTCCCTACGCTTGCCTCAGATTGCCTAGGCAGGTACTTTAGTCTGCTGAGCTATCTTGCTGGCCCCTATTTTGCTTTTAGAAACATAAATTATAATTTCCCCCATAATCTTATGATCTACAATGGAGTACAGATTTAAAAAGAATTTTTCATCACAGAGAGCATGAGATTCACTTCTGTAGGCCAGGTTTAGAATTTGTAACACTGTCCCAGGGGCAGGTAGACGTCTTTTCAGTGGTAGCAGATATACTCATTATTCAGGAAATTGTGTGGAAATTCACAACAGAAGGCTGGATCCTGGCTGTCATGCTTGTGTGGGTGTAGGACTGGGAGCTAGCTGACCTCAAGTCCTTTAGGCAGTTTGTCTCGAGACAATGTGACAATGCTCTGCAGATGTACAGTGAGAAAAACCACACACTCTTCCCCTGTGTTTTTTGAACAGCATAGAGGTACTAGATGCCTGAGGTATATGGTTGGCTATTTATTATTTTAACATTACAATAATAGTTGTTATTTGAGGACTGATGACTTCTGCTAAATTATTTATACAAAATTATGATTGTATGATTATGTATGTCACTAAATATGGGACAGATTAATTTACCAATGTTTTGTTTAAAATAATAGAATTGCAGAGCTGAGAAAGACTTGATATATTTAACGTCTAGTAAAAACATGATAAAATTGAGGTTGGATAGGTTTAATAAAGAACTGGTTAGGAGTTTATGTGTTGAAGTCAGAGATTGGACTTAGGTTACCACAGACCCAGGAGTGCCTGTGGGGCTCAGAAGCAGAACGATCCAGCAGGCTGGTCCTCTGCAGGCTTCGCGGGGCGGGGCTCTACCATCACCTTGCTTTTAGGTGTTTAACTTCCAGAGCTAGAAGAGAATATGTTTTTGTTGGTTAAGCCATCTGGCTTGTGGTAATTTGTTATGGCAGCCATAGGAATAAACAGACTTATGAACGATGGCTTCTTTGGTATATGCAGTTCCAAATGAGTTTAAATGACAGCCACTATAGGACCAAAAAAAAAAANAAGAGTTTGGGTTCTGAAATCAGATTGTTATTGTTAAATGCAAAGATCAACTGTGCCAGTTTCTGGTGTCAGTGTTGACTTCAATTTCACCAGTAACAGTTTGATAACAAAAAGCTTGTGTACATGAAAGGGCTAGTCGTAATGACTGACTAAATGAAATAACTCACGAAGGCTTTAAGCAGAGCGCCTGAAAGCTGACAGGCACTTTGGATTTGTTGATACTATAGTTCTGATGGTGTGGAGGGCTGGGGGTGGTGATGGGGAAGATCCTCTGCTGTCTCCACCTAGATCGGGAAAGAGTCTGAAGTAGAAACCTGGGGTATTGTTGAGGTTTCTGCCTGTATTATAGTCACTGTAGTCCACTGTTCACCCACGCACCTTCACGCGTTGATTTCCAGATATCGATTCTTTTTTAAAAGCTCACAAAGCTTAGACAAGATGTGAGTAATTCTCATCATGCATGTATTTTCTTATCTGTGTGGCATCCTCATAACTTTGCCAGGTATCTTAGTCAAAAATGAGCAATCTCCAAGGATTCCATAGGGAGCCGAGGCATTGAGGATGTACTTTGGCCTAGATTTATTCCATTACTGAGGAGCATTAGAAAACAAGTCTTCAGTATTTACATTATAGTGTGCTTTTATTAATGTATTTGGTAAGTATATCTACATAATTATTAAAATATATTGTTCCGAGACTTTTTCAAGTTAAGATGTGGAACCACTCTACAAAATTGAATAAGAACAAAGAAAGGGAGCCCCATTTCAGCATAATTAAACAAACACACATATCTTTGAGGTCTGACTTTCTGGACAGTATTCTCTCTGGACCTCAACAATAGGTTACACATGAGTCATGTTCTTAACAAAACACTCAGTATAGAAAGTAGGAAATGGTTAAAAGAAAAAGTCATTTTGTACATAGAATTCCAACCGATAAGACGAACGCAACCAACCATGGAAATAAAAAAGAAATTTAAAAAATACAGTCTCTTTAAGAACAAACTTAATTGCAATAAAAATAAAAAAATATAAACAACTTCATCCTTAAAGGGCATGGCTCCAGTGAGCAGAGATCCAACTGTGGCTGTAGCTGATCTGCAAGCAGGGGACCCTTCATGGGGACATCCTTTAGGAGAACAAGAATATTACCATTCTCGGCAGGGGATGCTGTGCTGGTGGTCGCGGTGGAGAGTGCTGTGTATGGATCTGCCAAGGGGGTGAGCTCCGTTCCATACCCTCACTTACCCCCTCTGGACAACTAAACCTCTCTTCTTGATGTGAATGTGTTTGACACTGTTATTTGGATATTTGGAAGGTTCATCCAACTGTGGCCACCATGGAGGAGGATAGGGAACAACTCTGTTGTGCTCTGACTGAGCAGTACCTCGTTAGGGGACAAATGCTCGGAAATGTAAGGGAGACCAGTAGTGGGCACCAGTAGTGTGCGCGCACCTGGGGGTGGTGGGAAAGGGGACTGCTCCACCAATCTCGAGGAAGTGTGTGCAAGCCGGGGATGGGGGTGTGAAGGGGGATGGATTTTAAACCGGAAGTGACAGGAGAAAGCAGAGAAGTGATAGAAGAAGTGATAGAGGAGTATTCACTAGGCTCGCACCTGGTGAGTGGATCCCTCTAGAGGAGTGGTTTTGACAGTCGACTCTGCAGTCATATTACCTATTGTCAATTGCAGCTCTACAATTATCAGTTAAATCAGCCTGGTGCAGATGTTTCACCTTTGGGTTACTTTCCTAATCTATAGTGAATACACCTTATGGAATGATTGTAGAATTGAAGAGCTTGTGTTCTTGGAGCAATGTCTGATACATAGAAAACACCCTTAAATAATAATCATTCTTTCACCAGAAAAAAAATCTTGTAGAGAAAAACCTTATATTTATACACACCTGAATCTTCATGATTAAAATAACATATTTTATATAGTGGAGAAAGAGGTAATTGTAGTAAAACTAAGGAAAAAAAATAACTTAATGTGTGGAGGAGGGAGCAGAAAAGAAAAAAAACCCTGCACCGTTGGCAAAACAGTTGTCAGCCACATTGATTTAATTTTCTGTGGAAGAGGGAGAAATGAAGCAAAATGAGAAGAATGTTGGTGTTTTCGCCTGTGCTAGGGGTATCTGGAAGCCCTTTTTTGTGTGCAATCAATAAGAACCTGAAATACTGAAATAACAAATGAAAACAAGCTGTCAATTTCTTTTCATTGCTAAAAAATTATGTTATAAAACTGCTGCAAATTTTACACATGAGCTTTTGCCCAGAGACACAGGGCTGCATCCGAAATCATTTGTTGAACCCACTCTAAATGTACAATAGGGATTTGGAGATTAAAGAGCACGGTTTTGGTCCTATCATAGCAACTAGCTAGAATGTTCTGGAGAGGCGGGAGGTCTTGTACCCTTCACTCTAGAAAATGGCTTGCACGCTTCCTGTCACTCTAGTAGATTCTAAGTGATAACGCTTACTGTTCTTTGACTGCCTACCATATGTCACACACACGAGGTGTACTTTTATACATTATTCTTCTATTCAACAAATATGTGTGGTGTCAGGTGTTGCTGCAGGGTTAAAAGTAAAGCAATGAACGAGTCTGTGGAAGACTGAGCATACACCCTGGGGTAGGGGATTTGGACAATAAACAAATAAGCAGATATATGATAAAATACGCAAAGAAGTAAAATTAACCCAAGAAACCAGATAAGGAGCGCTGTATACACACTGGGGACATTCGACTGTAAATCGGGTCGTTTGGGAAGGACTCGCTGAGAAGGGGACATGTGGAGAAGGGGGGGTGCAAGCCCCACGGCCCTGCGGGAGGAGAACACCCCGACAGAAGAGAGAAGGCGTTGCGCTCGAGGCGGAAGGACGCTGGCTCATTTAAGGAACAGCCCGCCTGTGCTGGAGCGGAAGGTGAGGAAGCAGCGACAGACCGGGCAGACAGGCGAGTGGAGCTTTGAGCGGCCCTTCCGCTGGGCGGTCTCGGAAGCCACTGCGGTGATGCATCGTTTGTTTGGAAGGTCTAGAGACAGTTTATACATTTTTAAATTCGTCTGAAGCCCTTCAGAGGGGCCCTTTAATCCAGGTGGTACCTGGACTCTAGTTTCAGATTCCAGCATCTGAAACATGGAGCTCTGTTCTCATCACATAAGTGGACTTTCATGCATGTCTGTTGGATAAATTGGGAAGTGAGGCCGAGGAACTAACTCTACGTGAACTACCTAGGAAATCCTAAGCACGGTACTGGACTTGTCTGTGATTTGCTTTGTATGCTGAGCCTTCTCACATTTTCTGCTTGTGTGCTTATGACTGACAGCCAGCCTTCCCCCAAGCACCTTCCTGTAAGCTGTGAAAGCGAGTTGCTTACGCAGGGGAGGACATGGACCCTGCCCACTCCTGTGCACTCCTCCATCCTCTTTCCTGCTCTCTCAGCAGCTCAGCCTTTCTTTGTCGTGCACAGTTACTGCCTCTGGAAAGCTAGCGAGGGAGTCTGGCTCCAGCAGGGTGACAAACTCTCAGGGCATTTGTTCCTGTCAGAGGATTGATGACGTGTGAACAGACACTTAGGCTTAGCTAATGCTGAGTTTGGGCCCCTGCCAGACTTAAGATACTAACATAAACTTACCTTGTTCTGAAGCCCTGCATTCAGGAAAGCTGGTCTAGACCTTCTGAAGCAGCTACACATTCATCAAAAAGCACCAGCAAGACTTGGATGATGAGTCAGGAAGGGCTTTGAATTACTGTGCCCAGAGGCCTGAGCTTAATTGTGCTTAGGTAAGGGTTCTGAGGGAGCCTTAGAAACTGAGATTGATTTGGGGGGATAACAGAGGCAGAATCAAAAGTCTTCCTCTGGAAATAGAGTTATTAGTGACTTACATGTTTACTATTTCTGGAGATAAGTTTGCAGAATGATGGGAGAAATCTGCCAGAAGCAGGGCTGATCTGTGGGTGTCACTAGGAGGATTCCGGCCCGTGGCCCTTCGGGGGAGGGCTGCTCGTTTCCCAATGCTAGGCAAAGTCCTGTCCTTTAACAGCAAACCTGAAGCAAGCCCAGGAGCCAGCCAGCCAGCTGGGGCCCTGCGGATGCTTCGCTCTGTGCAGCTGAGCGCTGCACCCTGAGATGCCCTGGCCGCGGCAGCCAGCTCCTGCGCTGACTGTCGCCAGCTCAGAGCAAGGCCTGGGTGGTGGGACGGGCCTCTGGCCCAGGGCTCGTGCTCCTGGAGGCAAGCGCGTGATAAGCCAGCCGCTCAGCCTGTGCTCAGGATGCTTGATCGGTGTTGTGAACCAGCGAGGAGCTAGCTGGTGGCAATAAATAGCTAACCTTATCACATTTCTAGTTTTCTTTTCTGAGCTGTTTCTGTGGACTGACTTTGACTACCAGTGTTTTGCATTGTGATAACTGCATCACGGAGGGGATGACAGAAACAGACAGGCCAACCTTGATGGGGCGAAGTTGATGTGACAACAGTAGGACTAGCAGGCACACTTGGCGCCAAAGCAGGCTGGATCCTCGGCAGCCTTGCTGAGACAGGCGCTGGTTACACTGCTCCTGGGAGCAGGGCAGGGAGAGTGGCTGGCCCTGGAGAGGGTGGGAACTCGACCCGCAGGTCCGCGTTAGTTTCTTTTCACCATGATTTCTCTAGAACTGTGTTTGAAAATGCACTCTGAGTTTTCCCATAGAGTTTCCATTGTGAGAGTAGTTCAGAGTGTGTGGTGAACATAAACCAAACCGAACCGAACCGAACCGAACCGAACCAAACCAAGCCAAACCAAATGAAGCCTTTTCCTTCGGCCTCCAAATCGGTGTCTTTCATTTTCCTCTGTGAACAGCAAGGAGAGGAGCCTTTGTTACAAAAATTATCCTTTTCTACCTATTCTTTCTCTATGCAATAATCGTTCTCATTTTTTGTTTTCCAAAGGAAAAGTTTGTTTAGCTCATGGTTTTTAGGGGTTTCAGTCCACAATTGGCGGGCTCCAAGGCAGAGTGACTGCACAGAGGAGGACATTTATGGGGGCAGAAGACAGAAAAAGCAAGGGAAGAACCTGATTCTTTTTTTTTTAAACTCATTATTAACTTTGTTGAAAATTAATTATATAGCAAATTAAAAATTGTAGACAAATATTGAAATGTGAAAGACATGAGATGTAGACAGTGTGAATTTTAGAGAAATATTTCTGAAATGAATACATAACATGAGATTAATAATAGATTGCACATTGTAAAAAAATTATTTACAAACTTAAATTGTCTAAAACATGAAGAAGAGTTTACAGATCAGTCATATAATAGTTCACCCTTGCCAAAATCAGCAAACTTATTTCATATAATAAGAATTCTCAAAGTAGAATGGGGTAGGTAATAAATAAAGATTTAAATAGTTTTTCTTTTATTGCTCCTTTCCAGACCATTTTAATTTCTGTCCATCTCGTAGCTCTCTGTGCTCTTATAGCTAGTTCTGCTGCTGGAGTCATTGTTACGCATGTGGTTCTGTTGCGTTGGCCAAGCGTTTCAGGTAAAATCTTAAGTTTTAGGCTTTTCAAGCCACTGTGGTGAGTAAGTGAGGTACTTGGTAGATTTTTGGGTAAGTCCATCTGTGCTGTCTGCCTTGCACCCTCAGCTAGTGTGAGGAATTCTGATTGCTGTCGTGTAATGAAGCAGAGTCAGGACCCACCAGCCACCGTCCCAGATTTTGTACTGGGCAACAAATTATGAGTGAAATATTAGTAGTTTCCTGCTGTTCTTTGCTTAGTAGTATTCCATGGTATGAATTTAGTACTTTACGTATCTGCTTGTCATTTGGTAGACATTTGGGCTGTTTCTAATATTTAATTAAAATGAGTAAAGCTACCACGCACATTCAGAGCTGGGTATTGTGAAGAGATACTATTTTCATTTCTTCAGGGCAAAAATCCGGAAGCGGCTATTTTACTTTATAGGAAAGTCAGGACGGTTTTGCAGAAGTGCTGCGCAGTTTGATTCCCATAAGCAGAATGAGAGCTTGCGGCGCAGAGCGTCCCGCCAGCAGCGCCCGATCAGCCTGTGTTCAGCTGCTTCCGTAAGTGCGCGTGGACTGTAGTTTTAATCTGGCTTTCCCTGGTGACTGTGATGTTGGGATACTTTGCATTTATTTATTTACTTGCCATCTGTGCTGCTCTTTTTAAGTAAAGAACTTATTTAAATATCTTGTTTTTAGTTGAAAACTTTTGGTTTCTAAATTATTTTCTAAATTATGAATTTATATCATCTGAATACAAGTTATTTTGTAGATATATTTTTGCAAATTTTTTAGTGTTGCTTGAATTTTAATTACTTTAAGATATCTTTAAAAAATGGCAGGTTTTTTTTTTTGACATTGCCAGTCCTATGGATAACCCACTACTATTATGGACTACCGGACTATACTGGATTATTTTTGCTGAATTCGTGGACCTGCAATATTTAAATGGCAATGGAAAACCCTTTTCTGAAAAAAGCTAAACAAAAAAGTGAAATACAAATGAAGGACCATTTTGTATCTGTGTATACAAAATAGTTAGGATAGATATACAGCTA
>NDGM011035763.1:0-27663 GCA_002564305.1 Octomys mimax
CAGGACATAAGAGAACCTGTACTGTAACATCCTGTAACTCAGTGGTGTCCCAAACTTTCTGATAAAGGAGACTAAGGGGCCACAGAGGAAAGTGATCGACGATGTAGACTGTGCCTAAGGAGAGTCATCTGGAGAGAAAAACATTCTCTCAGGCTTTCACAGAGAGCACCATGCTTGACTTTAAAGGATGGAGAACATGCATTAGAATATTTTCCCATGAGTAGAACCCAGACCAAAGGCCAACAAACTATGGCCTGTGGCAGACCTCACATTTATGATGAGCTGGATGGAACCCAATCACGCCCTCTCCGTGCATGTGGCCTGTGATTGCCTGAGAGCTGTGTGGGCAGCTCGAAGCAATTGCAGTGGGAAGCTTGGGTCCTGGAGCCTAAATTAGTGGTGACAAGTCCTGAAGGGTATTACCTAGTCCTGCCCAGATTGGGCCTTAGAGCTGTTTATTCCAAAAAAATCGTGGTGTCCATATCTAAGGCCATAACTTCCACTTTTGTCCCATGTTCTCCTCCTTCCCCCTCCACTTCCTTTCCCTCCTCTCTCTCTTCTTCCTCTTGTTCCTCATTTGTCTTCTTTTCTTTTCTTGAGGTAAGGTGCATGCAGGTGGCTTTGAACCTGTGATTTTCCTGCCTCAGCCTCCTGAGTTTTGGCAGCCGGATGTGTACCACAGTCCTGCCTCCTACTCATTTTTCCCACCTGGCACTGGAATCCTTTTCATGTGTACCTCCCCCCTGCCCTGGGCTCTCCATGCCTTCCTCAGCTCTGTGGACTGCACCACCTTCCCCCTCAGCCTGGCCTTGGGAGAGTCCAGGGGGTGGCCCTGGGCCCCCTCATGTCCTCACTCACTTCCCTCACTGTCCTCCAGTTCTTCCTGGGCAGCAAAGCAGCATGCACGGTTTTTACTCCTCAGGGTGCCAGCGTGGTTGAGTCTTCCCACACTTACAGCCACCTGCACCATCTTGTACATGACTCCATAATTTCCTTTCTCTTTGCTTCTCCTTTTCCTTCTCCCACCCTCCCCCATCCCTTCAATCTGTTCTTCAGAGAGGAGTAAATCAGTTACTGTTTGTAAAAGAGGCCATGTTAGTCAGGCATAATGGTGCACACTGAAATCTCAGTACACGGGAAGCTGAGGCAGGAGGATCAAGAGTTTGAGGTCAATCTGGGCTACGGAGTGAGTTCAAGGCCAACATGGACTATGCAATGTAACCCTGTCCAAAACAAAGGGGTCAAGTGATACCTGTCCCTTTTAATCCACTGCAGTGGTTCTCCACCTCATTCAGAATGAAAGGCCAACCCTCAGCAGAGTCCTGGGGCCAGACCCACTTCTTTGCTGTCATCTTTCTCCCCTGTACTCCTCACCCTGCCCTTCAACTCCTCAAATATACAGGCATCCCTCTGTCACAGGATCATGCTGTCACAGGATTCCGCTGTCACAGGATCGGAATGTCCCTTATGTCTGAGACACGCCTCTGGTAGATTCGTAGTCTGCATGGATGTCTGTGTGCAGTGCTTAGAGCTGCAAGCTGCCACTCCTGCATCCTGCCCCTCCTCCGCACAGCGCTGGTGCCCTTCTAGCACAGTGCCTTTCTCCTCTTATTTATGATCTCTTTTATTGACTGCTCCTTTTCCTTTCCTACAAGCAAGATCCGCTTGAACAGGAAGCACAGCCTCCTCTGCTCCCTGGTCTCTCCCACGGCCATGGACAAAGCCAAGGCACTCAGAGAGCGTTGTTCCAGTTAATGAATCTCTAAGTCCTTTCAGATAATCGATGATGCTCTCTAGCCTCACAAAGAAAACCCTGTGGGGAGAGATAGGGCTGGATGCTGTCAGGAAGAGGAGGGTCAGGGTGACCTGGGGTTTGGCTTCAGGCTCCCACCCAGCAGAGTTCCCAGGCAGGGCTCCATGTGGCTTGGGCAGGGCTGCCTGTGTGGCCCAGATAAGGGTGTCATGCGTCCTGCTGGGGTTCTCTGAGTGCAGGACTATTTTTACTTAACAGAAGGAAGCCAATATCACAGGCGGGCTGTAAAAGTCTGAAACATGCACCATCTGGGGCAGGCCTATTAGCTATGCCCTCGCCCAGGCACACAGCAGGATGATGGTGCTGGAGTCCCAGGAAGGAAAGTGCACATTGTTCTGGCCAGGGAAAGTTTCCCCTGTGCTCTCTGGTGCCCCAGCAGTGATGTGGGGAGTCCTAGAGACAGGTGCAGATCAGAGTCGCTGCAGAGTTCGGGCTACTCTCTACCACCTGTGAAGTCCACTACCTGAAGCAGGTGGTGTAACCACTAAGTGACTTGACTTCTTTTCCCTGACAATGGGGACAAAGGTGTTTGCTCATTCACAGTGGACTTAGGACAGAACGAAATAGCACCAGGGAGTACTCTTGTGCATTTTACTGCTTGTCTCCCTATGTAGTGCAGGCTGGCATAAACGGACTAAGTATGTAGCCCAGGCTGGCTTAGAACTCCCAGCAATTCTCCTGCCTCAGCCTCCCAAATGCTAGGATTATAGGAATGTGCCATGACACCTGGCAGCTTTTATTCTATTTTAGAGTGTAAAGGCCTATGATTATAATCACAAAACAAAAGATGAAGGACTAAAGATAATTTGTGAAACACTGAATAAAATCTGAAATGATTAAGAGCCATATTCCCAGGTGTATTTGGCTCTGCCTCCTGACCTCGCTTAATTTAGATGGTGCTTACCAACTTACCGCTCTGCTCTGTGAGTTACAGAGCACAGGAAATGTTTATGGACCTAGTCTGCAGATGAGAAATTGTAGGATCTGAGGGGTAAAGAGATTTTACATACCGTTCACCAAAAGTGCAAGCTCTGGGTTCTACTAGTTCCAAGTCCTGGGCTGCTTTTCACAACTACCTGTATGGCATGCATCCTCCTCCATGTTCAACAGCAAGAGCCTCCCAGGAGGACTCACAGGTCCCACGGACCTCATCAGCACATATGTGCTTCTGGGCTAACATCTGCTGTGACTGGATGTTTGCGTCCCTTCCAAATTCCTCTGTTGAAATCTGAAGCCCCAATGGATACTAGGAGTTGGCCCAGGAGGAGAGCAGGTCAGGGGTGCAGAGCCTATGTTCATGTAGTTGGGACCCTTACACAAAGACCCAGGGAACTTTCCTGCCTTGTTATTTTTCCTCCTTCAGATGACTTCTTTTTCTTGACTAATAGTCATGTGAAAGGAATGAAGCTCTGGACATGGTGGCAATTTCTGTGATCCTGGCACTCTGGGAAGCTGAGTCACGAAGATCGAAAGTTCCAGCTCAGCCTGGGAAACTTGCTGACTTAGCAAGTCTGTCTGAAAATAAAAATAAAAATAAAATACAATAAAATAAAATGGCTGAGAATATGGCTCCATGTGAAGACTCTGCATTGAATCCCCAGTGCCAGGAAGAAAAACAAAAACAATGAGATAATGAAGATATTAAATTAGAAGAACTTTGTTTTTCCAGTTTTTTTTAGTATTAAATGTTTGTGAACATTGTGTTATATAGGTCAATATTTTTCTTCTTTAAGTTTTTGCTTTTATGTGCTATTTATGTATTCAATAGTTATGATATCTGTGTCCCAGCACTTGCCAGGAATAGGTAAGTGGCACTGCACAACAGAACCAAGTCCCTGTAGGGCTTACTCTGGAATCAGGATGGGAAGCACAATACGTCGCACAGCCTGTAATCAATTCAGGGAAGATGTCACAGGAGACAGGCATCCTTTGTTAGAAAGAGTGGTCAGGGAAGGCCTCTGTGGAGTGAGAATATTTAACGAGGGGTCTGAGTGAAGTCATTTTTCGTAAGTAAATTCTTTGTTCCCTAGGTTGTCATGAGGTAGTGCTGGCTCTCTGGCTTTATGATAAAATCTGTACTACAGGCTGAAAGGATCAGTGCAGTAGCCCTGCTGTGAAGACATCATACCATAGTGTGATGCTGAGAGGATTTTTACAACACCCTAAGGCACCGTGTTGCCCTGCAATGTTGACATGATCTGTAGTGCCAGCGCTCTAGGAGGCCAAGGCTGGAGGACAGCAAGTTTGAGCCCAGCCCGCAGAACTTAGTGAACTAGTAAGATGCTGCCTCGACATTTTATTTATTTATTTATTTGCCTTGACATTTTAAAGAGGGGGGAGGGGAATGTAGCCCAGTGAGAGGGCTCTGGGTCCAGTTCCCAGTAGTAAAAAATGTAAGCTCAAGCATGTACTTCTCTAACATTCTTTGGAAGTAAGTTTTCATCTTGTGAGGGAAATGGCTAGTTGTTCCCCCAAACATTTACTCTCATATTCCTGGACCACAGCAGGGCCCATTTACTAGAATCCTTTGTAGCTAGGTTTAGGCAGGTGCCCAAGTTATAGCTGAGAGATCTGGATAAATCAAAGCCACTGGCAGGCCTGGCCTATGAAATCCGCTGGTGTAGGGTACCTCTGGTACTTCCCTCTCTGTTAACCCAACACAGATGACAATGAGGCCTTTCTGACAGCACAGTCACAATTCGGAAAGTGTTCTGGGTCCCAGAATGACCAAATGAAAGAGAATCGCAGATATTCACTTTCCCAGGACTGCTAACATGAACTGGAACCAGCCTTTTACTTTGTTGCTCCAGTGGCTGTAAGAGTTTAATCCTATAGCTGTGCCGAGCTATTGTGTGTTTAATTTAATTCTGTAGCAACAAATCTACCATAACTACTATGTCTTGGAGTAGAACAATCTATCTGCCATGCATGGCCATGGCTTTTCACACCTGTACACCGTACTGCAATTCACAGCCCTAGACACATTCAAGTTGAATTATGTAACTCATGTGTTCTCAAAAGACAAATGAATATAAAAGTGCATGTATAGATTTTCTTATGATTCTATCTGCCACTCAGCACACAAGCTGGCACATGGTAGGTCGTATGGTAACATAGTGACTGAGTGGCTGTGATAATCTGAGCCATCATTTGGTACATATAGGCCTCACATCCCAAATGGATCAGCGGGTATTAGTAGGCATGTGTCTTGCTTGTGGGCATTGAGGGACCAATGCCTGCAGATGGCTGTGCATGCCACAGAAAGACCTCCAACATCCTCCTGTGTCCAAGGGACAAGTTCCTTTGTTTCTAGCTAAGCAAAGGTGGAAGAAGAGTATCCAGAAATTGTCTTTCCATCTGTTTTAGTTCTGTGATGATTTGAACGGTAAAATTTGAATTAAAGATCATGTAGAAAAGATGCTGGAGGCCAAGCTGTGAAATTACTACTGGCCCTAGTGTTCTAGCGTGACTCATCTGCTCAGGCTATAGTATTGGGTATTCCCTTCCTTCTGAAGGGGAAGGTAGTGGAACCCTGAAGTCTGATGAGACCACACTTTGTTTTCAAAATTTGTAACTCATATAGTCTCAAGAAACAAGTTTCAAGTACCACTGCCACCTGCCAGACACAGGCTATGCCCTTCACCTACTGCCATGGAGTAGAGCTAGACTCTTCCTCTAGCACTTTGTGTTTAGAGATGGGAACTTTGAAGGGTGATCAAATGATGGGGGCCTGCTGTTAGGAAGTGGTTCTGATTGGAGGAGGCAGTCCCTGGGGCATGGCCTGGAGGGTTCTGTCTCTCTTCCCAGCTCCCTCCTTCACATTCTGCTTCCTGTCTGCTGTGATGTCAGCAGATCTCCTCTGTCAGACCCTTCCTCCACAATGTTCCTGACTGTGGACTGAATCCTCTACAATCTGGGAGCCAAAATAAATCTCTCCTCCTCCAGCTGCAGTGTCAGGTATTACATCCTACTGACAGGAAGGTGATGGACACACACACACACACACACACACACACGCACACACATTAAACAGTAAGTTTTAGTCCTTGATCTCTGAGCGAGTTGTCCTGGAAGAGGCGAGCATGCCATTAACAGTGGGTGCCAAAGGTTTGTTGGAGAGCTTATGAACCTAGTGCTTCTGGATGTTCTGTCTTTTTTATAAGTAGTTTCTGGGCATTGACCCAGTTCTAGGTTTTGTTGAGTGTAACCTGTAGAGGGGTACAGTGATGATTCTTTGTCACTTAGGTTCAGTATCTTTCAAAAAAGATCTGGGGTAGTATTCAAAGGTGCAAAAAGAAGAAAGAGAATAAGATAAATATAAAACACCAATAGAGGCACATGACTGTTAGCACAATAGGACTTACATAATGAAAATCTTGCTCATAACCCACTTACATACTCTAATGTCCTGCCTGTCTCCATGTATCGATCTGCAGCGCTGACTCTGAATTTCCCAGCAGCCAGGACAGGGGAGGACGATCAGTTACCAACTTGATCTCACACACAATCAAAGCACATCAGCTGCACAGGAGAAGCACCAGTTCCCAGAAATGAGACACTGAGACATTTCCCCCCATGGGGCCCTACAACAACAATTCACAGCGCTGTCTTGAACCAAGGTCTCTGTGACACTTTTACAATGTGTGTGACAACAAGAGTGTAAAATCTCAGTGTCAGCTGCTGCTAGGAAGCCAAAATGCTCCTGGCCATGTTGATATGGAATGAAGGGCAGTGTGATATTGTGCAGGACCACAGCTTGCTGAAGGGTCAATGCCACAAGAGTTTAGCAGAGCAGACCATCTGTCTTACAACACAATTTTCATATTTCATTTCCACAGAAGAGCTATGTGAGTTTTAGAGTACAGAGAGGTGCAGATTATGCCCCAGCCATGGCTTAGGAGTCCAAGAGTCTGATATATTCTTGTTATGTTCAGTTTTCTCCTTTCTTTCCTCCTCTGTACCCAAGTTTCTAGAAATTTCTTCTCTGTTTTCTTCAATTCCTAGACTATCTATCATCTGAGAGTTAAAAAATATGTGGCTTCTTCCTCCTTAGAGCAGCAGTCCTTGTTCTTGAAATTATTTAAAAACTCCTGCTTTGAAGAGCTTCATAACATAAACTGTTACAGCCTCACATTGGGAGGCAGCTGAAACCTTGTGGAGCCAGAGGAAATCACGTCAGCCACAGCCCGAGGTGGAGCAGCAGATGCTTTGCTGCCTGTAGAGAGGCTGAGAGCATCACGAAGAGAGGCGACAAGCACAGCAGTGAGGGTCTGCTGCTCACAGAAGAGTTTGAAGCTTGACACTGCCTTTCTTGTGACACTCTTTCCTGATACAGCCCACTTTCCAACAGTGACTTGGAACTTCTGTCCAAGCTAAGCGATTTCAATACCATAAAACAACTGACAAATGACAGAAGGGAATGGACAACAGAACACTGCCTCATGAGTAGTGTAGGCATTTGAAAAGCAACATTGTAGGTGATCTGAGAAGGGCCATCTCTCTGAGGCCTTGTGGTGACACAATGATTTGGGACCTGGAGAAGACTTACTTAGCATGGAAAAGAGGATCTGTGCTAGCAGCTCACTGCAGCATTCTTCCTAAAATCACAAGAAAAATAAAAACCACAATTAATACTTAACTTTTCTCACAGATGTTTATTCAGTTTGGTTTGTAAGTTATTAAACAGTGAGGACAAATGGAAAACAGCAATGGCATGTGGCCTTCTGGTGTCTGCAGTCTGTAGTGGGACAGACATGTTCATTACAAGGTCACTTGGAACACATATAGATGTGTTATTGGTTAATGCTAGGCAGGAGAATCCTGGGGTAAGTGGAGTGTGTGTCACTGGACATTTGATGTAGAAGAAATGCTTGTTGAAGAAAATCAGTCTAGAATCAGATGGGAGATGTTAGGAGTTTTCCAAGTGAGGAGGGATCTTTGGGACAGTGAAGAAGGGACATATAACAAGAGGGTATCTTAGCTATTTTTTCATTTCTAGGACAAAATACCTGACACCCACAAGTTACAGGAGGAAAGATTTATTTTGGCTCACAGTTCATAGGGGTCTAGCCTATCATTGTCATGGCAGACAGGTTGGCATAGGAGAAATAGTCACTAGCAGGTCAGGCATGAAACAGCAAGCACCGAAGGCAGGAGATTGTATCCGGGTCATGCCCACAGTGACCCACTGTTGGCTTCACCAACATCATGCCCAGCTCTAAACTCATCCATGGACTAATCTGATATCACATGCCCATGATGAAGTCACCTCCCAAAGCACCACCTATGGGTGCCTGAGGAATCAGGAGGACATCTTGATATAAACCAGCCATAGTAAGAGGCCCCAGGGTGAGGCAGGGGAATTCCAGGTTCAGGTTCATGTTGGGAAAATTAGCAACATAGGAAGACTATTTCAAATTAGAAAATAAAAAAATGAGGGAGCTGGGAATGTAGCTCAGTGTGAAGCACTGGCTTCCATCCCCAGGGGTCAAAGGCTGGGGCCATGTGGTGAGAAGAGGTGTGGACAGGCCACAGTGGGGAGCACTATCTTTCTTTGTCTGGGAGGAGTAGAAAAAGGCCAACTTTTGCTAGATTAGGGTGACTTAAGTGTTTTATGTTGGAAGATGGCTTGGTTGGGAAAGTAAATTAGAAGGATGTAAGTGGGAAGTAAGGCGGGTAGGCTTGTTGGGGTTTCAGCCTCGGTGAAGGCAAGGGTCCATGAGAGTTTGGATCTGGAGGCTGGCAGGCAGATCTGGCCTGCAATTACTGCTTGTGGGGCAGAATCAGCTGAAGACCTCAGCACCTGCTGATGCTGTTACTGCTCAGAAAATCAAAGACAATGAAAACTATTTTTTTTTTAATTATTAAGAGTTGAACAAAAAGCTAAATTGTAAAATACCATATGAATATCCTGGTTCAGGAATAAGCACACACTAGCAACAACAAACTAATTTACTTGTATTACCAAAATAACACAAAACACCCAATAGTAGCATAAATAACAAATATATGAGACCAAAAATTAATAAGATCCACATGGAAGGAAAAATATGCCTCAAAAATAACATTATGTATTGTAGATGTATCAGCTCAGTTCTTTCTAA
Source organism: Octomys mimax (assembly GCA_002564305.1). Taxonomy (NCBI): domain Eukaryota; kingdom Metazoa; phylum Chordata; class Mammalia; order Rodentia; family Octodontidae; genus Octomys; species Octomys mimax. The sequence goes on from NDGM011035763.1 coordinate 8,917, forward strand.
ACTGATGTGCAGGGCTGGGGAGTAGCTTAGCAGCCTAAGAGCTTGCCTGGCAAGTGCAAGCTCTTGAGTTTAATGCCTGGTATAATAAAAATAAATAAACAAACTATGTGCAGATTATATACAATACAATGTTATAATTTTATCATAGTTTGTTTTAAATTGTTGTTTTCAAATTTTTTTTAAAAAAGAGAGGGGGGTAGGGAGGTGGAGAAATTTACCTTCCAGTTGCCAAGTCTTCTAGAGCTATAATCAGTAAAAAATAGATATGTGGCTGTTTCATGACTCAGCTAAATTTGTAATAGAAAAGAGGAGAGATTGTTTCAAAGCAGACGGCAAAGTACAACCAAAGAAATATCATAGAGCTACAAGAACAGTTATGAACAATGAACCTGGTTTAGCCTTGTGTTTGTGGGAAAGACCACCAAAGGGTTGCTTTCTTGTTTTGAGCAATGATAATTGATTGAAGTCATGGCAAATAGAAGATTTCATGACTTCTCTAAGTTTGGAATTTTGTGCTAGAGACCCAAACCTATTGAACTCTTTTATAAACTGATAGAAACAGGAAAGTTAAGTTCTCACTCACTTTTCTTTGCAAGTAGAAGGTATGAAACACCACGAGGCAGTGGTTTTGCAATACTCTTTCTCAGCTGTAGGTATTACCCAATTTGGTTATAAAATCTGTCAAGCCTATAAATTGAATATATATTTTATCTCCTCTGGCTCCCAAAGTATTTTTGTCCAGTATGTTTTTTATAGTTTTACTTTATTTAGATTTCTAATGTGGCTCCTCAAATAACTGATCCAGAAGTCTGCTGGCATACAAGCATACTTGAGGGTAGTTAATGTACTTTAATGGTACTCAATAGGAAAGAACATGAACACATTTTCTCTTTTTTTTCTCTGCCTGCAGTGACTAATTCACTCTCATAAAACATTCAGGCTAATATGTGAGAGAAACATTTAAAGTTGATGCATATTTCAGAATATTTCTAATTCTGTTTCAATGTCCTATGAGAGGCACCATTTCTGAATTTATTAACCTGAACATTTAAACAGTAAACATCACACTGGCTTTGTGGAGGGGGCATGAGATTCACAGCAATAACCTTCTGGTGCACAAACCCATTTTGAGTTTGTGTGTCTCAGAGCATCAGATATTTAAGGGGAAATCGGAAACAAATCAGTCCTGGTGTCCACATTCTGGGGTTGCACAGCCGATGAAGAACTAGTTAAAGCATGTGAACCCCACTTTTCCAGCTGCTCCTGAACATCACTCCTGTACCCTGTGGTTGTTTGTCCTAGGAGAAGTGACAAAAATTTGAGGTTGTCAAATTTAAATTCTAGCCAACTATTTTCAACCACAGTCCAGTAGAACCATTCCTTACAATTTAAAATTCAGGAAGTATCAGTCTTCTTTTAGGGAAAGAAGGAAGGCAGTTGACGATGTGAATCCCAGGACTGATTCAAATATTAACGCTGAACACTACATTGCTGATTCCAGTTCAAGACACAAAGGGATCTTTGTAATAGTCCTTACTCTTGTGACTTTAAAGATTAAGAACACACACCATTCAGGGTTGATAGTGATAGCTTTCATTTATCTGAACCAAATCTGTTGGCTTTCTTTATTCAAGGCATTTTTTTTTTTTACTTAGAAGAATACAAAAAAAAAAATAAGAAGAATGAAGAATACTCGCCACTCTCCAACCATGGGAAAATAAGAACATTAAGGTTTAGATCTAAAATGACCCCACAGCCTCATGTGTTTGGAAGGGGATTAGATTACAGGGGCTCAGACCTGACATGCAGTTATGGGCGGGAAGAAGTGGGCCACAGAGGTGTGCCCTGGACAGGTGCATCTCCTCCAAAGCTGCTCTCCTTTGTCTCTGCTTCCTGGATGCGATGAGGTGAGCAGCCCTCCCCCTTCAGACCCTCCCACCGTTCACTTTCTGCCTTGGGTCAGCTGACTGTGGACTGGAAATATGAGTCCAGATAAACTGTTCTTCTTCTAAAAAATAGATTTAGTACATGTTGGTCCTGGCAAGGACAAAACAACTAGGACAGATATATTTGCAATGGAAGAGAAAATTGTTTCCAAGTTACAGACAGGGTAAGATTTTTAATTGGTGGTGTAAAGAATCAGACTGTGACACATGTCAGCCTTCTGTGTTTTCCAGTAAGGTCCTAGTCATTTTTTACAGTTAGTCACCATAGCAAAGGTCTGGGTGGTTTATGGCTTAGTAGTGATCCTTTGGCATTGGGCTCTCCCTTTGGAGGATGAGGATAGACTTCGCCTTGTGTGTAGAACCCCGTTGTCCTCCAGTCTACACAACCCTACCCTTCATTGATATCTGACTCTGCCATGCATGGTGATAAAGTCTTCCCATACACTATCTCTTCAATTCTCACCATATTGGGGGAAATTTTTGTAAATTCCTATAGCCATGTTTAAGGAAAAGAAGCCAATAATTTCTGAAAAGAAAGTAAGTCACTTGGTCTGCTGGATTCAGCCATTTATAATGGGGGCCTGATTCTTTTAAATACTAGCTATTCTTCTGAATGGGTGGAAGGGATACTATCTTAGAATGCATGCTGTATATTATGTGAAGAGTCATTGTAAAGCCAGTAGGGACCCATTGGCTTAGAGGAGTCTTCAGCAGAACCTTTGGGGGTTTGATTGAACCATCTCAGATGCAAGACTGGTGGATGGGTAGGGAGCAGATGTAAATGACTTGTGTTCAAAGCTCTCAGTGTGGTGGATGTTGGACATTCAGTGCACTGTAAGTAGACAAAGGAACATAGCTCTGATTTCACTGAAGCCCATGGGAGCTGCTTTAGGCAAGGGCACAGAGATACTGAGGCGGGAACAGCCTTGAACGGTGGCTTAGTGTGCCAGAGGGGCCCAGCCAGCCAGGTCACAAAGATTGTGTGAAAGCTTTTTGTAGAATTCAGGTCCTCAAAGGAACTCTGTCTTAGCAGTTGGTGGAGGCAGGCATATTACCTATGGATTATTACACAAGAAGTTGCCCCAAGTCATGACTTCACCAATACACATGTATTGTCTCATGGTTTCTAGAGATCAGGAATTTAGGGACAGATTGGCTGGGAGTTGCAGATAAGCAGAGGTCCCAGGCAGATGACCAGGACATGTCATCTCAGTGTGGTTACTATGGCATCCATGTCAAGCTCCGACAAGCTTTGCAGCAGAAGTCCTCACTTCTCACCCCCTCAGCATGTGAACTGTCTATAGAGATTCTTGATTTCCTTCAGGGCATGGTAGCCGGCTTCCTCCAGAGCAAGTGATAGGCATGAAAAATAGCTAGGAAGAGGCCACATTGATAGTCCTTACCAGCCTTTGCTTAAAAGTCACCCTCGATCATTTCCCACCTTCAATTGCAGTGAGTTGCACTTGAGGGAGGGGAACTAGTCTCTGACCTTGTGCTGGGAGCAGCAGCAAAGAACTTATTAGCACAACTGCACACCAGCCACTAAGTACTAACTAAAACACCAAATGGAGCGCTATGGCAGTAACAGAATCTGACAACCCCTTAGCCGAGGGAGGTGAGCAACCTGCCAAGGCTCCTCAGTAAGACACTCAGTTGTGTGCTCCCAAGTCGCAGAGCTGCAGACAGTGCCTCACTGATGCAGGAGATCAGGGTGCAGCCAGTTGGCTGGATACCTGTCCATCACACATGTGCAGGATATGCGTGCAGAAAAATACTTGCCAACCCTTGGGAGCAATCAGAAAGTGCTGTTTTTAGTTCTTCTGGTGTAAAATCAAGCAGGTTTTCAGATAGCTCAGCCTACATCTGACTTCAGCCCCAAGAACAGGAGATTCAAGAGACATGCACCATTGACCTCATGGCCACTGTGAGCTCCTTTCCTCTTCCCTGTCTTTCTCTGTGTTTCCCTTTCACTCTGGAGAACATATTGTCTTCCTACCTTTAATAAATGTAAAACTTTACCTTTTTGTGTGCTTTGTCCATTTTTTTGTTCAGAACAACAAGAACGTGGGAAAGAGTCCTTAGGAAAAAAATCTACAGAACCCAGAGTCTGGTAACATCGCAAAAAGTGCAGAGGGGAATGGGTGTGACTCTTGTCACCTCTCCATCTGGTACCATGTGTAAAATACTCACTATTGCCTTCGCAATAGCACTCTGTCTCTGTTCCTGGTGGCATGAGGCCTTGTGGTCCTGGGCCTCTGTGTCAAGAGCAGACAATCTTCTATGTGATCAACATACGCAAGATCTTTTAGCAGCATCCATTTAGCTGCTTCTCAACTTGTGGAGAGAGCCTGTACTCCTGAATCAGAAAGGCAAGCACAGAGTGGTGCCTCCCCCGCCTCTCTGCTGCCCCAGGACTTCCAGTCTGATGGTTTCATCCTGGGGAGCCCGGGGAGGGCTGGCAAACACTCGAAACAGATAAAAGATAATTGAACAAGGAGTGAGTAGTATACGGTGACAAAGTGCTATTTCCATAATAAGCTTATCTGGGTAAACTTTCTCAGAGCCCTGAGTTCCCGAGCAGGGTGCGGATTTGGCAATAGTAAAGAAACAGGCCAGGCCAGGAATGTCTGGGAGCTAATGAATGCCGGTGAAGTGCTTGACGTTCCTATCTCTGCTTTGGATCCCTGCCACCTTGATGCGAATGTCAGACCGTGTTTAATTGGCAAACAGGGCTTCAAAGGGTTGCTAGGCCCTGCTCCCAGGGCCCTGGGGCCTGCTAATGTTTAATTGTCGTGTGCAAGGGCCCACCAGCCCTTGGTACACTTGCGCGTTTTATTATATTTTGAAAAAGCAATATTATGAGCTTCCTCTGTGTTCCATGGGCATCTCACAGATACGCTCAGGCGTTCCTTGCTGCCCAGGCTGAACTGTGTGGTAGAGTCACCAAGTGTCACCTGAGGCAGAATGTACAATCCAGAGGTATCCAGGGAACATCTGGAACAGCAGCAGGGAAAAAAACAAGTCGGCATAGAAAGCAGAGGGGAAGAGACCCGACATGAGAGTGTTAAGTAGCAACAGTGCCCTAACGATGGGGCTGGCTGCAACCCAGGGCCCCGCTGGAAAAGCAGAGGAGTTTTCCTAACTCCTCACGTGGAAAAAAAGGTTTCTTTCTGTTTTGTATTGTTCGTATAATTTAAAAAGCCAAGAGACTATCTCGACATCATTTTATGCTTTCATTTAATTACATAGGAAGAAGAAATAACAGAAGACAAATACTTTATTTTCCGCAAAAAACTACATGGAAATTGTGAATAAAAGACTTCCCACTTCCTGACATTTGAAAAGCACTACTTTGAGTTGAGTATGAATGATTTCTTTGAATTTTCAAATCAATTCAATTTGATTGAACACCTCTCCATTGAGTGCATAGTAAGGGTTCATATCAAGCGACTTCTTTGGTTTTGAATTAGTAGCTTTTATAAAAATCATTTCCTTTGTTGGCTTCTGAAAATGTATCAGCCTGTTGTTTCAATCATTCCTTTGCTGATTGTGAATCTCTCTCTAAGGAAGGAATATAGAGAAATATCTAATTACACCACTTATACCAGAATGGTAGAGTGTATTTATCTCGTTTGCTAATTATATATGTCACAACTAAAGACCACACGTTGGCTAATGTCTCCATTAGCCAGAGGGGCTGGTAAACATCAAAACCTAGGTGCATAATAAGCAAAACAAACAAACAAACAGCAAGTGAAAGAATATATACTTTCTATGTTTGTACAGTATTCAATCAAAATTCATTGCTCTTCTTTTTCTGAGTTGCAAGCATAACCAATCTCCATACCATGGCCTTATATTCTTTGTATCAGAATTAGCCCCCAGCAGCAGGTTTCATAGTCCTATAGTATGTGCTCAGGGTTTTAAGCCAATGTGGAAGACAGGTGTAATATTTAATCTCTTTGCTATAGCTTTCTTATTTCTTATTTACTTCTGTTCTGGTCCTTCCATGTCCATTGCTGATTTAGTGATTTCCTCCTTTGCCAAGGATGAAGAGAAAATGAACTTCTTTAATCAGATCCAGCACCCTGAATTCAATCCCACTCAGCAATCCCAGCCTCAGAACCATAGTTTGTTGCAAATGAATACAGACTCAGGAATAACCTATTATGCACAAGCACCTGCCCTCCAATCTGTGTGCATAGTTAATCAGTTTAGAGCTGTAAGACATTTTGCGGTTCTTTTCTTAATAGAAATGAGAAGTGGTAAAGGCAAGAGACCTTTATTCACACTTTAACAGCTATCTTAAATGAAGGGCTGTACCACCCTCAGGATAGACTTCCAGGAGGAGCGGTGTCACCTAAGTCTCGCTCTCATCAGTGCTGCTGCTATGTCTGTAGCCACGAGTACAGTGCTCCGGATTTACATGAGGGGCCCTCTTCCTCCTATCACTAACAACTTCTGCTCCCTGTTTCTCTAATATCTGTGAAATGCAACAAACTGCTCCCAGCTTAAAGATCTATCTGCATATATGTTTTACAGAGGAAATGAGATTGGTGCATTATCAAGGTTTGCAAATTTATTTTATGATGGCAAATCATTGCAGCTGCTGCTAGTAGGTGGTGGGCTGGAGAATCAGAGGCTTTCTCTATTAGCACAGGGCCAGGCTCTGAGAGTTAGCCCAGCAACTGTTTGCTTTTCAGCCCATGTATGGAAGGGACAGAAAAGTGAAGAAGCTACTGCTAAACATGACTTCTGGCTGAGGAGGGGACCATTACACTATACATGCTCCTTACATTTGTTTCTTTATCCATTCATTCCTTCGCAGTGGATGTATATTAAGTATCTACTACATGCCAGGCAATGTCTCGGACTGTGAAGACATAAGAATAAAGCAGATAGATTGGAACCCTGCCCTTGGGAAACTTGTGGTTTTGTGGACACAGGGAAATTAAACAACTAGCTTTGTTGACCTTGCTGTGCAGGACAAATGCAAGGAGTCCCTAAGAGCCGGACTCAGGGAAGGGGAGGGGCCACCTGTAGAAAGGTAGAGGTCACCATGGTGATGAGATGCGTGAAGGGCGTGCTTGGCAGGCAAGGCAGTGATGATGCAGCTGAAGACCTGAGGCAGGTGGGGTTCAAGTTCAATGTATTACAGAAAATACATACACATTTATAGAAAACATAGTACATGGGAAATAGCATCTTACTTGACAGTAAATGGAAAATTACCATTTGTTCAATAACTGAAAATAACAGCGAAGGTACATTTGCTTTCTACTGCTTGTTGAAAGAGGCATGTGATAAAGGGTTCAGTGTCTTGAGAGGAAGCTGGAGCCGAGTGAATTCTTGGGGTTTGGCTTGTGAACCCCACAGAATCTCACTAATCTCCTTCTGCTCAGCATTTACTCTTACCATGTCCCTGCGCAGTAGTCACCTCCGGAAGGACAGGAAGTCCTTTTTCCCTGCACGTATCAATGTATCTGTGAGGAATAATTCACTGTAATTTTAAATGTTTTACTATGAACAGATATTTTTATAAAATACCATAAAAGTAAGTTTGTACAGAAGTAATTGTGTACTTTGATTTCATGGTCATATCAATTACTAAAAAATATTTTTAGTTTCTGTACTGGTCTCTTGCTAGATGGATAACAAACAGCTTGCAGACCCAACTCCAAGGGGATCTGAGTTATTCCTCTGCTTCAAGAACTGCTGTGCTGCTCTCTGGTGAATCCAGCAGCCAGGAGCAGACCACAACCCTTGTAAGCATTTATGCCTCCTGCCTCAGCCAACTCCTGAGCAAGAACGCTGCTTGTGTGACTTCTTCCCTGCAAGAAGCAGTGTTCTTTTTTAAATGAACTCATTTTTCTAAAACGAAGGACTACCTCAACTCCTGGTATTTCCAGGGCTGAGAGGTAACCCCACATCTTCTCTCTTCCATCTTTCTTTTTCTAAATTTCCCAACAAGAAGTTGAGAAGCTGAGAAGTTGGGTAGATCACAGAGCCCAAGACCCCTGAGAGAAGCAAATTCAGCTACCAGGTCCCTCTTGCTTATATTTCTTCCTCCGCAGAGCTTTCTGAGCTTGGAGCAAAGTCATGCTTAAGTTCCTTCTCACTTACCCTCCTATGTACACTGTTGCTAGATTATATTGTTTACCAATGTGACTTCAGTTATTTTAGCACAACCCAGAACTCCTAAACTCTACTTCTAGCATGTCCTGGTCTGGGTTCCAGGCTGTAACGAACTAAACTCTAGCCTCTCGTCGTGGCTAAACAATGCTCCCCTGAAGACATCTGTGCCCTGGTCGCCAACACCGGTGTGCATATTCTCTTCATGTGGCAGGAATTTTTTTTGAAGAACCAGGGATTGAACCAGGCCCTGGCACTTGCCAGGGAAGCACTTATTCTGCTGAGCCATCTCCCCATCCCCTGAGCCATCTCCCCATCCCCAGGAATTGTGATGATGGAAGTAAGGGGTCACCTGGTGGTGAGGATATCCTGGGCTATTCCCGTGGGCACAGTGTCATCCCAGGAACCATAGTAGAGGGAGGCAGAGGTTCAGAATCAGAGAAGACGTGGTGACAGAGAAACAGAAACCAAGGTGACGCAAGCCCGAGCTCAGGGATGCAGCCACCTGTAGACACGGGAAAAGGAAAGGACAGATGCAAGATCTCTGTCTATCAGATTCCTCCCACATTTCCTATCCCCATAACTACTGATGGTAACTGCTGATAATGCTTAGACTTAGACGTTTTCAACTTTCCAGGCATGAGAAAGCAATAGGCAGTTGGTAGAAACCATTCTTCAAATTTTGAAATTTTATCTTTTTCAAGTTAGTGAGGGTGGTAAGATCCTCTCTTTCTGTTCCAGATGCTGAGTGATGGTGGTACCCCAGCTCAGCTTAGCCTCGGGTGGTGAGGAGACTTGCTCTCCCATGCATTGCTGCTAAAGGATGCTGTCAGGTCCAGTGTTTCAAATGCATCTTCTACTTAAGGATGAATTACTAAGATGCAGCCCCACTGCACATTGGAGTGTCTGTGTCAGGTAATCAAGTATATTAAATCACTTTGGGTAGTTTGCCACAACTGCATAAGAAACTAGGATGCCTGGGTACCACTGCTTGCACCCCACCTGATGTGTTCCTCCTGAGCTCATCATTTTGGGGTTGCTCCCTCTACTTGTTTCCACTCTGGGACACAACACATCCAGGCTATGTGCCATTAGCTCACTTTCCATATCCACAGCTTGCCTCTGTTTTCAGACTCTAGGTTCAGACTCTTTCAAGAGGAACACAGGGCCTGGTGGGGCTCGGGGTGAGGGGGTCCTGTGGTTTCCACCTTGGGTAACATGAACCTTCCATGGGAGCCCCCAACACACTCCAGGCATGGAACTCACTCTTGATCCAGGCTGGAGGGCACCCTGCATCCCCACTGCCACACCTCAAGGTTTCAGCTCCTTTTCTCCAAGAAGCCTTCTCCACACCTCCTGCTGAAGTGTGGAGCTCACTCTTGCCTGTTACCCTAAATCTCATGGTTAAAACATTGAATTTTGGTCTTTCTCATTATTCTTCATCTCAAGAAGCAGGGCCTCTGCTGTTTGGCTCTGTGCCCAGCAGAGGCAGTTGGTGACAAAGTGAACCCAGTACAGAAAGAACTGAAGCTTCAAGTTCAGGGAGGAATTCAGGGCTGGGGACCCTAGATGTTGTCAGCAGTGAGACTCATTGAGCCCTGGGCTTTGCTCCCCTGGGAATACGGGGCCAGCTCAGAGCCCCACATTTTTCTCCCTGGCTGGAATATCAGGGGCTGCCTTTTCGTGCCTGCCTGGGTCCCTGCTTGGTTCCCCAGTGCAGAAAGACGTGTGCAAGCTATCTCACAGTGGGCTTAGCAAGCGCAAGTCCTGGTCATAAGCAGGGGGACATCCTGGTCACAGGTCAGCCCTGCTTACTAGTGTGTGTTTCTAGTATTTAATGCATGCATTTATAGTGGGGGAATGTACATATAACCTTAATCTGTTTTACTTCCCATCCCCTGCCTATCTCTTCCCCATCTCCTTCCATTCCCTAGATACCCTTCCCATCTACAAAAAATCTACCTCCATGTTTCCTCTTATCTATCTTTTAGTTTGCCCTTTAAATTATTTTCACTTTGAGTTTCTCATATAAGAGAAACCATGCAATAGTTAAGCTTCTGTGTCTGATTTATTTCACTTAGCATTATGGCCTCAAGATATGTCCATTTTCCTACAAGTGACCCAAGTTTACCCTTCTTTATGACTACATAATACTTTTCTGTGGGTGACATCAGATAGAAAGAGCATTTGGCCATGTTCTGGAATGCAGGAAGGGTACTGACACCCTCTGGAGTCCCTTTTGCACACCGGGAGGATGGGGCTTGACACTTTAAAGCAGGGAGGAGCAGCCCTGGGTTGAAGCACTGGTTCTAGTACCAGTGATCCCACGACACTGAGGAACACATTCTTTTTTTTGAAACTTCTTTTCCTTTACTATGAGGTGGAGGTTCAAGTGAGACCAGGTATGGGAAGGTGGTTACAAACAGCAGCACCTGAAAAGCAGACTCAGACAGACAATGCAACACAGCTGCCGATGGCAGGCAACATGACTCCTGGAAAGTCTCACTTCTTGGGGCATGGAACTTCTGCTTGGCCCCCTTAGAGACTATTGATTCCTTCAGCAGCAGTAACAAAAGCCTAAGGGTGTGCAGACTTTTGGTTATTACAAGAATCACTGTTACTTGTCCACTTTCAGAAAATCTGGTTTGGCCCTCATGTAGAGAGACACCAACCACATGTCTGTCCCTTTAGAACACATAGATCTGCCAGTGCTGTCCTTGGCTGGTTCCTTCCTCAGTCTTGTCCACTTGAGTAATTGCTGATTTCTCCACCCAGTGTTGTTTCCCTGGGCTTCCTTCACTGGGAAGCAGCTGTGGTGTCTGTTTTACAAGGAGTGCAGCTTGTCTTGTTGTACAGAGGAGATACCCTGGACTCTCCGCTGGAGAGGGGCATGCATTTGTGCATTTGGTCATGCAGGTGAGACATTTTTACTTTCCTTGAGGCCTTGCACAGTCACAGGGTCTTAACTGAAATGAACAGCAAGTGCAGGCAAAGCCCAGTGTGGAGCCATTTCCAGGTGGAACAGTGACAAAAGAGACACTCAAGACCTCCAGCCACCATCATCATCTCTAAAAGGGCTCCATGTACCATCATGGTACTTGCAATCTCAGCTACACCATTCAAAAGACAGGGTCACACTGATAATGTCTTTTCCCAAGGCTGTTACAAGAAACAGATTGAAATACATACAGGAATCCTCTTTGGGTCTAAGAAATGCCAGGGTATTATTGAACTGTGTTTTAGTCATTTTCTTGTGCTAGGATACAACCTACAACTTAAAGGCTCACAATTTTTAGTGGGTTCAGTTCATAGCCAGCAGACTCCCAGGATGGTAGAGGGACCTGGGTAGAGGCTGGTTGCTCACATTATGATGACCAGGAGGCACACAGAAGAGCGGGGAGCCAAGCATGGAGAGCCACTCTTCCAGGCCACAGCCCAAGTGAAACACCTCCTATCAATAGGCTCCCACCTCTTAACATCACATTCAGCTACGGGTTTATCAATGGATGAACTTACTGATGAGTACAGAGCCCCATGATCTTAGCACCTTCCCAAAGCCCCAGCTCTGAAGACATGAGCCTTTTGGGGACACACGAGGTCCAAATCATAAGAGCTGTACAGCATCTCAGACTGGCTTACACCTCCAATGCCTATTTTCTCATAGTGAGGGGGGTTGGCAGTCCCAGACCAAGACACTGTCAGAGTTGGTTGGTTTCTGGCAAAGCCTTGCTCCTTGTCTTGTAGACAGATACCCTAGCACTTGTCCTCAGGTGACTATCAGGTACAAACCCATGCAATCGACCAGACCAGGCATTCTGATGTGAGAAGATTTATTGGAGGTAGGAGCAAGTGGGCTGGCTGTCTAGTAGACCAAGACAGCAGCAAACAAAGCAAAACATGGGATTTTTAAGGTGTTCCGTGGGGAGGGTGTTTGTGGGCTGGAACAGCCAAAGGAGAGCTAATCTTGGCAGGGCTACCTGGTCTATGGGGGGATTTTCGATATTAACAAAGGAGAGTTTCTGTGGCTTTCTGCTCAGGTCAAAGTTGGGTGGGCCTGTTCTGTGGTTTTGGCCAAGGGAAGTGAGCCAAGACCCAGGTACAGAATGGGGAGTGTTTGTGGCACAGTACCTGGGAAACTTTAAGTCCTGAGCCATCAGTGACCTTATTTCTGTGCCTTTACACCAGGTCCATCTTCTCATAAAGACTGCTATCCTACTGGCCTAACGTGCCTGCCATTATCACCTCATTTAACCCATAAAGGCCTTATTTTTAAGTGAAATCTCTTCGGGTGTTAGGGCTTCAACACATGAATTTCAAGACACATAGCACCCAATATTGATGTGCAAAAAGTCATTATCATATTCAGTGCTTAGCTTGGAAACATACAAGTCAGTCACAAAGTTTTCTTGAAACAAAACCTTTGGAAAATGAATCATGAGCAAGCAAGAATATTTCCAAAGTAAATTTAAAATGTGTTCTTTTGCCTTCTGTCTACCTACACAGGGTCCTTCCCTCAGGACCAGGAGCAGATTTTCTCCATGCAGAGGGCCTGCAGAAGGTCTCATGACTTCATGGATGGTGAATGTCTCTTCTAGGAAGAGAGCACGCCCTACTCGAAGCCCTAGAATAGAAGGTGCCAACTAGGGCAGATCTCCTGGGTCAGGACCAACTTGCCTCAGACCACTAACCTTACTCAGCTAAAATAGGACATGAAATGAGTCAGAGGCTCTTATGAAGCAAATAGCAGGAGGACTGAACCCAAAATGCTGTCTCTAAGGGTAGCTCCTAAGTAAACTAAAATTTTGTTCTTTCAAATCTTCCTCTGGTCCTGAACAGCTTTGGGTGAAAATTGAAGTTTATAGACCACAAATAGAGCAATTGACATCTTTTCTCCTTTTTCCTCAGGGCTATCTAGTCTGCCACAAGGTAAAACAAATTTAGGGTCTGAGGAAGAGAGTTCAAGTATTCCCAAGTGGAACTGAGCTTGGTGGGAATAATGTTAGGGTGCTGAGCAGAGAACGAAACTCCTGTGGTGTCCTTAGCCTGAAGTACACCCCTTTGGTCTTTAGAGATCTTGTGACTGTCTTCCTTTTTGTTTCTGTAGAGTCATTTATTTACTTAAAATCAGCCACAAGGAAGCTAGTTTGGCACAGGGAACACAAAGATTGGAGGGAGATTCCAAGGAGGGCTAAAGCTGGGTGAGATGCAAATCAGCTGGGAGGATGACATTTGGCTTATTTAGGTGTTTAAATATGTTACTAAAGACTCATCGCTGCTCTGCAAAGCAGCCTCCATCCCAGGGTGCAGCTTAACCCTTCTTGGATTAAGCTGGCTGCCAGCAATAGATGGGGCTGCTCTCTTACTCGTCCAGCTGTTCCTCCCTCTATGAGACCTCTCTGGAGCCACTTAAGTGCACAGCCCTGGCCTAATCACTTTTGTCAGTGCCATGCCATCCTTAGACAGGGGTAAGGCCAGGCTTCTAGACTCCAGGATGGATCAGAGGTACCAGATTGGATTAGACCAACCCCAACTCTCAGATTAGCGTTGGAAAACCACATCTTCAGCTCTCATTGGAAAGATGGAGCAGCATTCCAGAGACAGAAGACACACAACAGGCTACAACAAGTTCTTTCTGTTGTCTTACTACATTTTCTTGAAATTGATATATCTATCATAAATTAAATAGTGCTAATGTTTTCTATGACAAGGTGAATAGTGACCCCTTGTTTTTTCCAGTCCTTGCCATCAAATCTCAGACAAAACTTTCTCAAGTGGACCATGTATAGAGTTTCTCACCTCGTGAATGAGGAGGTAGCATCTTACGCTTACCGTCACCTCCACTGCTCACCCCGACTCCAAATCCGCTCTTTACTATGCATGGGTCAGATGTGCCCACCAGCCTGTATTTGCAAGGTCGCTCGGATGAGCAAAAGCATTCTACAAAGCTGAAATGGGGGCCACAATACCCCAAATATCTATTGTGTTGTCCTCTAGAGGACCATTTGCCAAACCCTGTTCCATCCTTCCAATAAAATAGCATTAATATATTAATAAAATGCATAATTTTTGCATTGTTCTGATCAATAAGATCGTTTGCTATAAGATCAAGTGGTATATTAAAGAGTAGACTTGCAAAACTTTCTATATTCTGGCATTGTTCCTTGCACTCACCAGCCTCTCTGCTTGGCTGGCCCAATGGCAGTGCACCTGCGGCACACCTGTGAGTGGGCACGCAGAGCCTGCTGTTGGCACAAGAGCCAGGTCACTCCAGCCTCATCCCAGCAGCCCAGCATTCAGGTATAATTGTGGCACTGGCATTTTTGTGATAAATCATTGGGTCTGGGATTGTACAGTGGGCACTTGGTCTCTGAAAGCCTTGCCATCACTGACCTAGCCTCGATCTTTGGCAGGCCCTATCCATGTGTGAAAAGTGTGCTGCTGCTACTTTGGAAATAGTAAGAATATTGTGTAATGTGCCTGCACTTCTTTCCCTCTCTCAGATCTCTTGCTAGGGTTGCTCTGTCTGTTCAGCTTGGACTCCATCTCCAGGCACAGCACTCACACAGTTCTTATTTTCAGAGCACCATTATAGGAGCCTACATTTGCTTTTTTTTGACCAGGAGAAAATCCTACTGACATGTCCCAGAAAGCAAATACTTTTATCATTCCTCATGTCTGATGATGTTTTTATTTCATCCCCCCACAATTACATTTGGCTACACAATGTGCTCTACCATACATTGTGGTTTTCATCTGAGAATGATGAATGCCGAACCCCAGAATCCCCTACAACCTTTCCAGGGTGCTTGCAGAGCCCGGGAAGCTCTGAGCACATACCGCATACCTCACTTCCTGATCAGCAGAGCTGGCATAGCAGTGGCAGAGGAGAGGAGGTGCTTGGCCTCCTTGGTGGGTGTGCATCTGGAGACCTTGCTCTGAGCTCTTCACCTCCATGGGCGGTGCCCCCACACCCCAACTGTCCTGCTCTCAGCACTGCATTTCATCTTCTCTTCTCCAGGCATATTTGAGTTCAAAGATAAGCATTGTGGTTTTCTAAAAACAATAATCTGTGGTCTCCTGTCTGGTTGTTTCAGAGACCTGCAGAGTCAAGCACTTCCCACTTTGATTTTGTTCTTCCTTTTTCCCTTTTCCCTCCCTCTCTCCCTCCCTCCTTTCCTCCTTCCTTTTCTCCTTTACTCCCTCCCCTCCATTCTTTTCTTATCTCTTTTCATTTCTTTTTATTGGCATGAATCAGTTGGTCCTAGAAAGGTGAGCTTCAAATTGGCACATCTGTACACACATGTGTCATACCTTGATCATTTTCTTTTTCCCAGTCTCACACTTCTGAGGGACTTGACTCTATACAACATATTTCACCCCATCCATACCCTCTATCAAACCAGTCACCCCAGCTTTGATCCTCCTGGCCCCCACCGAGCCCTTTTGCCACCTGGTGGTCTTTGGGACTGGGTGATGTTTCACAAGCTTGTCAAATAATACTTTCTCTTTTGCATTTTTTTCATTCTACATTGGTTTTTAGATTTTTTTGTTTTCTGAAATCTCTTCTTTTAACATTTCCTTGGCTATCCTCTTTGCCCTTCTATTTGGACTTTTTGATTCCTTAGCTATAATATAATCTGTGGAAAGTAAATCACAGCAGATTCACTGCAGGTCCAGGTTCCTCTAATACGACCAGGATGTGAAGGATGAGAAAGAGTGAGGAGGGAAGGGCAGAAGGACACTCAAGTCATCCCTGAAGGCATCACAGTAATTGAACAGGTGCCTGTGAGGTGGAAAAGCAACTCAGGAGTGGAAAGGATAAGAAAAGAGACCCAAGGTGTAGGAAAGAGGGCACTGGGGCCTCAGGGTATAGCACACTGCAGTCAGGGGCCTTCTTCACTCCTTTCTGGAAGGAGTACTACGGAACTCAAAAATGAAACTTAAAAAACACCTTTTCAATGATGGGAAGAAAAGAGGCAGCTCATTTTTGCAAGGAAGCTGACCTGAAGGTCAAAGGAATGAGTTATTAAGGAATGGTTTACAGTACAGAGCTCCAGGAATAAAGGTGTCTGAAATGTTCAAAAGATGAGCTGGCACACTCCAGGCTCCGTGCTGAGGACGAACACACACAGACTTGGCCTTGTGTTCAAGAAGCTGAGAGTCTGGAAAAGTGGGAGGGCAGGGAGTGAAATCAACACAGTGGTGGCATGGCACACAGAGGGGAGTTTGGGGGCTATGAGTCCCAAAGGCCAGGCATGTGGCTCAGCAGGTGAAAGGGTGCAGTGTTGATTCTGCTCATGCATCTGCTGAGCGAAGTAATCATCTGAGTTTCCTGCAGTTTCATAGAGGCTGGAAAATTCCCTTTCTCTTTGCCATGGGACCTGACTTGGAGGTCCTCCAAGCTTGGTGGTGGTCTTGTGGACACAGTTCAGCATCTCAGCATCCAAGGCAGCCCACAGGAGGCTAGCACTCTCTCTGCCCAAGGTGTATCAGGTCGGTCACAGCCCACGCTAATCCTCACACAGTGCTTCCAGTCTCGAAGCAACAGGGTCTCAACACCACATCCCTTACACTGAGAAGAGACCTAGGCTCACAGGGGTGAAACACTGCCAAAATGCCTACCCTGAGTGGTACGGGAAGATACTAATCCTAGTTTGTGCTCCATAACCTCCAACCATGAGGATATGCTCTGCTCCATCTTTTAGGATGTGTTTTGTTCTCTGAAGACAGAAAATTCCACCCCTAAACACTTGTGCACTAGGAACAGAGGCTGCTGTATGCCAGAAATGCTCATGCAGACTCCAAGCTAAAGCTAGGACAGGTTCTGCTCTGGGTCCCCTGTAGGAGCTGAGCAGTGCCTGGGTTCATACAGAGTAAACTCCAGTCCCAGATGCCAGGCAAAATCACACAAATGGACAAGGGATTTACAGTAATCCCTTTCCTAGTGCCCAGAGCAAGGAAAGGAAGACAGAAATGAAGGTCCCCAACCCCCATGACACTCTGAGTTACCTAACAAAATTGACAGGTTAGGAGCCTCTAGCCCCGAGTCCAGCCTGTGAGTGATCAAAACTAGATGTGTACCAATAGGTCACAAGGTTGAGAGTGCCTGATCCCTTGCTTCTAGGTGCCCCAAGCACAGACAGTATCTGTGGCCTTAAAGCTCTGGACCCTGTAGTGACAGGAACAGGCATCTTCCCTTAGTCATCTGCTGTTGAAAGGCAAAAACATGATTTATGACTCAAGAGAATGCTTGCTTTCTCCAGAGGGACTCTAACTTTGTTCTGGGCCCAGGGATAAATAGCCACAATCAAACCTCCTAACGAAGTGGTTTCCCACCACATAACTCTTTCCTTACAGGACAATGGTTTTGACCAGTGTGGTTAGAGGAAGTTTAACCAAAGGGGAAACGGAGCCCACAGTGATAAAACAGTGTTATCAGGGATCAGCCAAGCATGAGAGCCGAGGGGGCCCTTCTATGCCAGCGCTTCAGGAACATCCACTGTGTGGTTTCCCGACTGCCTCTCTACATGCATGTGTCCCCAGACAGTAGCAGCCATGTCATAGTTCAAGCAACTGGGCCTCTTTAGCTTCTGCTTCTTCTCCATCTCCTGCTTGATTTTTCTGTCCTTCCAAAACTTTGAGTGTGTATTTGCTAAGATATGGCAGTCACTTTTCTGTAAGTGACTGTGATGGCATCATGGGAAGCACATGTGGGCTGGAATATACTGGCACTGTTGAGGGCCATAACATCAGGAACTGAAGTGGAATTGTATTTCCAGCCTCAGAACTGTGATAGAGCTTATGTTCCTGGTCTCCTCAGGCCTCTGTCAAACTCTACCAGCACAGCAGTATTTGTATATTGTTGGAAACACAGTCAAAAAGTTAAGCACATTTTCTAGCTCTAGAGCAAGGGTTCAATCAGGGTCATCCAGCACAAAAGGGGGTACATCGGCTGCCTGACGAATGTCTCTCCTCATAAGAACATGTGGACCAAATTGATGAGACTGCTATGAAAGCTTTTAGAAAAATAAGTAGATAAATATTTGGGGAGATATATGACCAAAGTTTTAGCTAATAAGCATCCTGAAAGTTTAGAAAAATCTATGATCCACTAGATGACAAGAAAGCAGTCAAAATGTCATTACAACTATAGCACGGATCAGTATGTGCCTGGGTCCTGCGTAAGGAAGGCCAAAGAGAGATGATTACGTATCACCATTATGAGCAGTAGCAATCACAGAATTTAAGTAGAGTAACTACTTAAACATTTAGATTATATGTGGGTGCCAGTGTTTGTAATTATTTAGGTGGTAGTAGTAGTAGTAGTAGCAGTACTGGTTACATAAATGTATCTGAATTTGTTGTTTGTTCTGTTCTTGTTTCTATTTCTTTCTTATTTCCTTCCTATTTTCTTCACCAGGTTCCCAAAACATATGGAATCTTTCTTTGTTCTTCAGCTTTGCTTCTAATAGTTCTCTTCTTCTATTCTTCTCTTCTATCTCTCTATGTTTTCTCTTACCCCTTTTAAATGTTCTCCCCTGAGGGTATAATCATCACTATATCGAGAGGGATATTTACTGTGTATACTTTTCTGATTTTTTTTTTGTTTTTTAAAATTTTTATTTATTTATGTGTGTGTGTGTGTGTGTGTGTGTGTGTGTGTGGCCAG
>NDGM011035793.1:0-10123 GCA_002564305.1 Octomys mimax
GAGATGGCTCAGTGGAATAAGCGCTTCCCTAGCAAGCACAAGGGCCTGAGTTCAATACCCGGTTCTGCCAAAAAAATTAAAAAATAAAAAATAAAAAAGCAGAATTCTAAGATTGTCTTCATAATGCCCTCATTTTGAGTTATGTGCAAGTCACTTACTGATGGGCTAAAACAGACCACTGGCAATGACCTGGCCTGCCTAATCTCTTCATGACTGAGATATCTCTTCCTCTACTTCTTCCAGGCCCTCACCATCAGGGGTGTGGATACTGTGTCCCGCAGCTCCATGGAGATGTCTCCTCTGGCCCCAGTAACCAACCATGAGAGAGGGAGCAAGAGGAGAAAACGAATGTCTTCAGGAACAGAGGAGTGTGGAGATGAACGGTTTCCCAAGTCTGACTCAGAAGATGGTCCCAGAGCAATGGTAACCCCCAGACGTGATCTTGGCCTTCTCAGGGTGGGCCTGGAACACACAGCCCATATTACCAGGCCCATGGTAGTAGCCCCAAAGTTTGCCCTCCAGTGAAGGCATCTTTGAGCCCCTCCCAGGCCTCCTACTTCTCATGTTTTCTTGGAGTGGAGGGGAAGGATGGGTTTGGGTGTCATGATACTGTCAACCTGAGGGAGCCCACAGAATGGAGTCTGGGGCTCGGGACATCCCATGAGCCCAAGGACATGTGAGCCCAGGGGCTGGGTGGGTACTCAGGTCCTACTCAGGCCAGACCTGTCTGTGATGAGGGGCCTGTGGCTCCCCCTACCCCGCCTGGCCTCAAGGCCAAGATAACTGAGGGTCAAAGCTCCAGAGGCATGGACTTGAGATGCCAGAAGATGGAGGAAACCCCCTCCCACTTGCTCCACCCACTCAGTTCCTGCATCACTGGGAGAGAGGCCCTCAATGCTCCAAGAGGTTGGGCTGGGCCCAAAACTACTTGGTCACGTCGCCCCTGCCCCCTGTACCCTCAGAATCACCTCAGCCTCAGCAGGATGTCAGTGAAGCCACGCTCCAGTCGAGGGAGCATTTTCACCTTTCGCCGACGAGACCTGGGCTCTGAGACCGACTTTGCAGATGATGAGAACAGCACGGCTGGGGACAGTGAGAGCCACCGCACATCTCTGCTAGTGCCCTGGCCATTGCGCCGGCCAAGTGCCCAGGGACAGCCTGGTCCTGGGGCCTCTGCTCCTAGCCACAACCTCAACAGCAAGAGAAACAGCACTGTGGACTGCAACGGGGTGGTCTCCTTGCTGGGGGCAGGTGATGCGGAGGCCACATCTCCAGGGAGCCGCCTGCTCCGCCCTGGGATGCTGGAGCACCCCCCAGACACGGTGAGCCAGCCTCATGGTGTGGGCTCCAGGGGACACATGGGCTCCCTACCTGGGTGTCAGCGCCAGGTCTGAAATCTTAGCCAGATAACTGAGCACCTATTGTGTGCTGCACTGTCAACAAACCTTGGCTTCCTAGAGTGGCCCTGCTAATGGAGGTAGAGAGAGAGAAAGCCAGAAATAAGAAACAATGTGTGTATGAAGGTGTATGAGGTGTGCGGTGGGCATAAATCTGGTGGTAGCTAAAGGTTCATGGCTGTGGAGGCACAGGGCCCGAGATGCCATGGTAACGTCTAGTGTCCCCAAGGCCCTGTGCTGTTCAGGCTCCTGGGCGGCACCCCAGGGGGCCTGGGAGAACGTGCCCGGGCAGCAAGGGGATGTGAAGGAGTCCGGGCAACAACTACTGACTGAGTTAGAAACAGTCGAGTCCTGTGCCAGCTGTGACTTGATGCCAGCCCAGGTAAGAAGTGCTGTGGGGGAGGGAACAAGAGAAAGGAGAGAAGGAATCCCCACTCATTACAGAACTGTGAACAAAGATGGAGGGCACATAGGAGCCAGGCTGCTTTCTGAAACTAGAAGGATAGCGCACTTCAAGCTCATCTGTGAAATGGGTGGAAAATGCCCAACTCAGGACTATGCCAAGGGTGACTGGCCTCCCCAGGGTAAGGGACTGAGAATGTGCATGATGTGTCAGAGTTCTGAAAAGAGCCTAGTGACAGCTGTCACTGCCATTGTTAGGATGCTTATTTTAGGCATAGAGAACAGTGTGTGCAAAAGCAAAAGCATGCCTATCCTTTGGTTTGGTTTAGTTTGGTTTGGTTCAGTTCTGTTCGGTTTGGTTCTATTTGGTTTGGTTATTTTTTTAAAGAGAATAGAAAAATAATAGATAAGACATTAGAAATGATACACAATTTCAAGAAACCAATGATAGGTATTCAACACTGGTTGTTATATTGCACATTGTTGTCTTCAATGCAGTTGCTCAGGTAACCAGATATAAGCACATAAAATTGGTCAAAATAAAAATTCTAAGCATTAACTGCTACCTTCAAAAAAACCAATAGAAATTAGCAGTACAATCATCTTAGCTGTCCTGTGTATATGTAATACATGATTTCCCCCTTTCTTTTTTTCCTTTCTTTTCTCCTTTCCCTCGTCCTAATCATTCATTCCTTTTGAGTGGTTTCTTTCCCTTTTACTATATCTATTTACCTTTCAGATTTTATTTACTCTTTCAGTTTCTTACACTAGAGAGACAATACGATCTTTACACATGGATCTGATTTACTTCACTTATGAGTATAGCCTGTAGTTGCATCCATTTACCTATAAATGCCTTGAGTTTGTCTTTCTTTATAGCTGAGTAGTACTCCGTTGTATAAAAGACTACATCTTTTTTATCCATTCCTCAGCTGATGATCCATTTGGGTTGTTTCTAAGGTTTAGCTATGAAAAATTCTGCTGCTATAAATATGGGTGTACATATATCACTGTGTTTAGATGTTTTTAATTCTTCTGGAAAAAATCCCCAGAATGGGAATAGCTGGGTTGAATGGGACCTCTAATTCTAGCTTTTTGAGGAATCTTCCCCTCTGATTTTCACAGTGGTTGTACAGTTTATACTCCCACCAACCGAGGAGAGGGCTCCTTTTCCCCCACAGCCTCTCCAGAGTTTGTTATTAGTTGATTTCTTTATGATAGCCATTCTTTCTGGAGAAAGAATCTCAGTGTTGGTTTAATTTTCATCTCTCAAATGACCAGTGCTGTTGAACATTTTTTTCACATATTTATTTGCCATTTGTATTTTTTCCTCTGAGAAGTGTGTATTCATCTCAGATGCCCATTTTTGGATTGGGTCTTTGAATTTTAGGAGCCTTGGTTTGATTTTTTGAGCCAGGGCCTCATCATGTGGCCCAGGCTGGCCTTGAGCTCTTGACCCCCCTGCCTCAGCCTCCTGAAGGCTGGAATTATAGACTTGTGCCACCATGGCTGGCACTACCTGGGTCTCTGAGCCAAGTGATCAGCATAGCTGGCACAGAGTGAGTGAAAAGGAGTCAGAGTTAGTGTCAGAAAGGTGATAGCATGAGCCTGCCTCGGCTGTGAGAGGCAGCCAGAGCTTTGATCATTCAGTAGGCCAGTGAAGACCAGTGACTGCCCAGGCAGCTGTCGCATGTCCTTGCTGACCCCACCTTTAGCCCAGCCCCAGAGCAGCGCCCCCAGGAAACGCTGCACCTGAGGGAAGGCTTGGTCAGGCAGGCAGAGCCCATGGCCTCAGGTGTCCCCAGGGGCTCACTGCAGCTGTGGGACTCTGTACCAGTTACCCAACCTCCTTGGGCCTCAGTTTCCTCATCTATAAAGTGGCAGTGAAAGTGATACATCAGTAGACAGTGGTAAGGTGAGTTAAGACAGGCCAGTGATGATGCTGAAACTCGCCTCATATTCCAGTTCTGAGCTATGGTGATGCCTTTGAAGACAGATTTTCAAGGTACTGGGGCATTGCCAGCTATCAGGGCCCTTGTGTCCTCTGAAGCAGGGTGTGAAGGGAGGACCTTATCTCATCGAAGAACAGACCTGTCACCTGCAGGATAGCTCTCTAGTTTCCAGGAACACTGAACCAAGCTGGTCTGCTCTGGAGCTGCTGCTGGAGAGCAGGTCAGCAGCCAGGAGTGCTAATAGAATTTCCTAATCTTGTTAGGCAGAAAATCATCTGATTGTGCTGAGCATGGCAGGAGGAACACAAGTTCAAACACTTCATTACCAGGAACTCTGACTTCAGCCCTTCTCACTTCTGTATGGTCCATTCATAACCTTAAAGGGATTAGCAGGCCAAGGCCAGGTCATTTGCAAAGTTAAAGGAATTATTGACCAAGATGGAGACATTTGAAAAGTCAGGGAGATTAGCAGGCTGCAGGCCCCCAGGAATGCCTTCCCGCCTCCACCAGACCCAGCAGCAGTGTCTGTGTCAGCTTGCAGAGGACATCTGGTCTACCCGACAGGACAGGAAGAGCTAGATGAGCCACAAGTCCACCTGCAGAGTATCCGCTTTGGGCTGAATGGCTGCAGAGGTCCTTTGTCCCCCAGCTTACAACAGCGCCTAAACCTGTAGGGCCAGATGGGAGTGGGGAGAACACATTGAATAGCCATTCTCTCCTCTGCCCACATGGTAGACCTTCCTCTTCACTTTCCCTGGTTGCTAGCAAGCTAGGGGCAGAGCTGGATCCGTGACCTACGTGAGATACCTGAGTGTCCCTCTACCTGGTACTGTTCTGGCGGCACCCAGTGTTGTTGAGTGCCTGGCAGAGCTGAGGCTCCAGAGCCAGCAGTGAGCAGAACAGTCCTGGCCCTCCTCGCGTGCAGTTTGCATGGGAGTCATGGAGACAGGCAGTGGACTGAGAAATACATTCAAGTCACAGCAGGGTCATGCTGGGGAGGATTGAAGATGGGAGCTGGCAGCACATTTGGGGAGAGCCTTTCTGAAAGACATTAAAGTGTGCAGGTGATTTGAGGGAGCCAGCCACAAATACGTGGAGGAATAAGTGTTCTGAGAAGAGGGGCAATGAGATGACAGGGCCTGCAGGGCTGGCCCCAGCTACAGGGCTGGAGTAGTACAGAAGGGAGAAATAGGAGCAGAATTTGGAGAGCTATGCTTTCGACTAAGCAAACCCTGTAGGTACAGAAAACTTGGGGTGTACTTTGAGTAAGTTGGGGAGCAGTCAGGAAAGGGAGTTGTTGAACAAGGAGTGACATTATCTTGTTTGATTTTTAAGAGAATCCCTTCCTGCTATGTAGCAAATACAGAGAAGAAAAGGGGCCAATTAGGAGGTTGTTGCAGTAGTTTTCGGGAAGAGATGATGATGATTTGCATTAGGATATTGTATCAGTTAGCTCTTGCCGCAGTAGTGCTGTGTAACAGACCATCCCAGGAGTCAGCTGATAACCATAAGCCTTCGTTCTTATGCTCCTTATCTACAGGATATCAGATTGGTGGGTCTAGGCTGGGCTCAGCTGGGGAGCCCTGCTGCGGGCTGCCTGTGGCTAGGCCTGCTCCACACTGTGGGTTAGGCTGGGGCTACTCCACTTGGGTTTGTTCTGAGGCCAGGCTGAATGGGAAGCTCTTTCCACAGAGCATTCCTGGAACACACGGAAAAGGCAGATAGCGCCTACAGGTTAGGAATCTGTATGTGGTGTCCACTTCCGTTCCCTTGGCAAATCTGCTGTTAGGAGGCAGAGAACTGTCCTCCACCCCCAGCAGGAGAGAAGGAAAAACCGCATTGCTCAGTGGCAACCCCACCTACCAGAGATGGTGGGGGGAGGTGCGATACCCTTCGGGGCACTGCCCTCATGACCTGTTTCCTCAGCCAGGCCTCACCCCCTAAAGGCTGCGTTGCTTTCTAATGGTGCCACATGTGGTACCACACCTTAGCACAAGGCCATTGGGGGTATTCAAGGCCCAGACTGAAGCACTCAGCACTGCACACTGCACAGCCTGCCTCCTGCTAGCCACACAAGCCACCATCACACAGGTCTGCTGCCACCACTGCCATGTCCCTCATGGTTCTGGCTGTGCTCTACTGGAGTCCAGGGAGTACCAGCCTGCTGCTCCCTCTGGGTGCATACCCCACCTCTTCTTGCAGGCGTGGTCCTGGTATTTATAAAAATGACACATGCACGTTGGGAACCAACCCACCATGTAGAAGTACATAGATGAGCAGGGGACTTCTCTCCACTTTTTGCTCTCCCCACCCCCAGTTCCCCAGATAGATCCAGATTAATAGTTGAGTATGTATCTTCCAGATCTTGGTCTTGAATCTTCATCCCTTTATCTTGAGAGGTTCCCACGGGAGCATATGCAGGACCACCGCATGTTTGTTATTGTCTGTATCAGCACAGAGTTGAGTTGAATCTATAATTGATTTTAATATCTTTCCTATTGATTGCTTGTGTTGCTTTGATGGTATTAGGAACTGTACTGCAATGAACCTCATTTACGTGTATTTTTGGTGCATGCGTAAAATTATTTATGAAGTTAGATTACTAGACTAGAAATTACAGGGCCAATTTAAACTTTTCCTGGTAGATATTGCCAAACTGCCTCCATAAAAGTCATGGCCTCCCACCGGCCACATCTAAGCACGGTGCTTTATGCTTCTATTAGTGTCATCTTAGAGCATGTTAGATGCTTTCTCAGCTTCTTTATGTCCTTGGCTCTAGGGCACTTGTGGTCAGTTAGGGCTCCAGGCTCGCCTTTGCATGTACTGATGTATACAGCAGCACCTGCGCAGGAGGAGCCTGTGTGATGCAAGTACTTTCCCATCTGCACACCAGACTCACTGCCAGTGAGGAGCGGTGACAAAGGAAAAACACCGAAGGCAGTGATGATTGGCAGGAGGGTGGAGGTCATTCTCTGGGAGATAGCTGGGCTTAGTGTCTCTCAGCCCAGCATCCAGTGTCCCATCAAGCCCTCCCTTGTCCCCTGTGACCTTCCCAACCTGAGTCTCGGTTGGCCAACCCAGGCCCAGCAGGACCAGGCTGACCCATATCTCCTGGTTGCACCCAGACCACACCTTCAGAGGATCCAGGTGGACCCCAGATGCTGACCCCCCAGGCTCCGTGTGCAGATGGCTTTGAGGAGCCAGGAGCGCGGCAGCGGGCTCTCAGCGCCGTCAGCGTCCTCACCAGTGCACTGGAAGGTCAGCGCCCTGTGCTCGGCACACGCTCCCCTCATTTGCTCTAGGCACCCCACCTCTGGACCACAAGGGCATCTTCTTTGTGCCTTAGCTACAGTGACATCAATGCTCTTCCTCAGTAGCCTTAAATGTCTTCAGCTGCCCCTAGGCATCTTTTCATTTGGTTCAGCTCGCGTTCTCCCAGGCATGCCTGCTTCAGCATTTCTCCCAACACCTCCACATCTGTCCAGACCCGTCCCAGGCTCTTCCACACCTTTCCTGTTCATATCATACCCTTGTGGGTGTGGAACCTCACATCCCAAGCATTCTTGCTTGTCCTGCCCTGTGCCCAGGAATCCCACTCCCATCCCAGCCTGTCCCCCCTTAGGAAACCCAAATTAGGCACTCCCATCTTGTTCCCTTCTGTCTCAGGGGTACAAATGGTTCACTGCTATCTGAGCATCCCTACCCCACCTGCCCCCTCTATCCTACATGTCTTCATCTGCTCCTTCCTGCTCTGCCCTGGGCTTTCTCATATGGGAATTTCCCTATCTCATGATTGTCTCTTCCCCACTAAATAGCCCTACATCTGNATGGGATTGCTGGGCTCAAACTTGTCCTAATCTGTCTTGTCTCCCAGTTTTCCTAGCATTCCTTTTGATACCCTACCCCTCTGGACTTCTTCTCCTACATTGCCCAAGTAAGAACACAGGCTGCCTATTGCCTTAGCCTTGCCTGCTCGCACATGGTCTTGCTGTCATGTAGCCTCCCTGTTTGTTCCCCAGATGTCCCACCATATATGAATGGCTCCATGGACAAAACCCAGCTAACTGCCCACTGTGTCTCCTCAGAGTTGGAGGAGTCTCACCGCAAGTGTCCCCCGTGCTGGAACCGCTTTGCTGAGCGTTACCTGATCTGGGAGTGCTGTCCAATGTGGATAACCATTAAGCAGAAAGTGAAGTTTGTGGTCATGGACCCGTTCGCTGACCTCACCATCACCATGTGCATTGTGCTCAACACACTCTTCATGGCTCTGGAGCACTACAACATGACAACTGAGTTTGAGGAGATGCTGCAGGTTGGAAACTTGGTAAGGGTTGCCTGCTACGGACTCCCTGATACGTGTTGTGGGGTGAGGGGCTCTCAGCCAGCTGGCATAGTAAAGGTTTATGAAGATATCCAGAGGCTGGGAAAGCAAAAGTGAGTTGGAGGTGAATGGAAATGTGTGGAAATGTGGGATTTTGTAGTAAGCATATGGAAAAAGAGTACCTGCAGGAAGAGGCAGTTCTTGGATGGCCCAGATTGCAGAGATGAGCATTCATGTGGTTGGATGGGGGGAAACATGGATGAATGGTTGGATAAAGAGTGGGAGAAGGATGGATGGATGGATAGTAGATGTAAATCAGGCACAGCCAGATTTGAACTCTGAGCCAGTTCTTATTATAAGACCTCAAGTAAATTACTTAGTCTCTACAATTGGCACAATCAGTATTTGTTGAACTGAAATATAAAATTAGTGTGACAAAATCATCTCCATAGGAAGCTAATGAGGATTAAGTAAGATAATGCATAAAGTTCTTGGCTTAGAGTTTGATTAAAAATCACTCAAAATAAATAATAACTGTGGTATTATCATTATTATTATTTGATATTATTATTGTTATTAAAGATGCTGACTCTGAAAGTCAAAATGTTTGAGTTCTAATT
Organism: Octomys mimax; assembly: GCA_002564305.1. Taxonomy (NCBI): domain Eukaryota; kingdom Metazoa; phylum Chordata; class Mammalia; order Rodentia; family Octodontidae; genus Octomys; species Octomys mimax. Next base: position 8,693 of record NDGM011035793.1, read on the forward strand.
CTGATTTTTTTTCCTTGAGACCACATGAAGTCTTCTTATTGTACAGACAGGGAAACTGAGGCCCAAAGTCAGAAGTGACTTCGTGGGGCAGAATGGGTTGGTAGCCACTAGCTCCTGACTCCTGAGCATTGGCCATATTGTCTCCATCCTGGTAAACGCTGTGCCAGCTCCTCTCCAGGGAACTCTAGGGCAAGACTGAGCCCTAAGGTCAGGGGAAGGAGCTCCTGAGATCACTACTGAGGTTGGCAGGGAGGCCCCTGGTCATTTAGTCTAAGCTGTCTCAGGTGGCCCCCAGAGGCAGGTGGGTTCCCAGGCTATGGGTGTGAGCCTTTCTCCATCTATTATTCTCCAAACCCAGGGCTCTGGGTAGTTCTTTACAAGGTATATTCATATTTTTTTCACTAGTAGCTCATGGCTTTCCTTCTCTTCTACGTGAACTGAAGGGGCAGGTGCATCCTGGGCTTCAGGATTCTTGGGGCACTGCAGAGTGCTGGGTGGTCTTTGATGCTGGTTATGTGGGGTTTGTGTTTATCAGAGCGTGCATGCTGGGCTGGTTTGAGCAGCAGTCAGGCGTGGTAAAGAGCACTGGGCCACCAAGTTGTGGGCGAATAGCTTGGGTCTTAGTTTTGATAAAATGTTATTGGTAGAATTGGATTATACCTATATTTTACTCTGTTTAGGTAGCTTTACTGCCAATATGTAAAGTTTTAATTTTCTTGGATTTACTATATTCTAGGTGACTTAAATATAAAGAAACAAAGCTACAAACATAAGCATGGCTACTAGTCTTGGTATGTGCCAAGCCTTTCTAAGTACTTCTCTCAAGACAAACTCTACAGAGAAGACTGATAACTTCGCTAACATGTTAGCCCATCACCTACGCAAGATAAAAGGCAGCCATTCCCAGAATGTGGATAAGATAGCCTGAGAAGTCTTATGGAAAGCCTGAAGGGCCCTGGCAGGAGTTGAGGGTGCTAAAGTCTCTGATCTGGAGGCTTGGGTTTTAATGAGCATGGCACAGAGAACCAGAGAGTAGGAACTGGATAGCCCTGTAAAAATATGACTGCTTTGTTCTATTTCCTGTTGCTACCACAGAAAACCATGGGCTGGGTAAATTATAAACAACAAGGGCCAGTGAGGTAGCTCAGCAAACTACGCACTTGCTTCAGCAAGCACAGGGACTGGGGTTCGATTCCCCAGCACAACGTGCCACGTCAGCCCTACCCCCGGGCATGCTGAGCCAGTCACCAAAATGGGACATGGTGGCACACGCCTGTAATACCAGCACTAGGGAGGCTAAAAACAGGAGGATCACTACAAGTCCAAGCTGCGTAGTGAGACCCTGTACCAAATACATTTATTTTTTTCTCTCTGTGTGTGTGTGTGTGTGTGTGTGTGTGTGTGTGTGTGTGTGTGGCCAGCTCAGCCCAC
>NDGM011035817.1:0-11244 GCA_002564305.1 Octomys mimax
GCGCAGGGGGATGCAGCTCACAGCATCTGGGGGACGATACTTAAGGGCCTGGCCCTCCTCCACAATGCGGTAAAGGGATGCTCTGCATATTTTGAAATGATGCTTTTGAGGAGCCTCACTATAAAGCAGCCAGTTTGGGAGAATCCATCACTCCTGACTTTTACGTTTGTTATTAAGTGACTGAGAAATTTTTATGTTATTTGTCTTTGTAGGTAAAGAGGAACCCAATCCAAGATAAAAGTTTGATACCAGGAGATGATTTTATTCCTGAGCCCAAAACGGCAGTTTATATTTCTTCAGCAGATACAATGAATATAACAATATCTAAAACTTGTCTTAATGTTTTCAACAATTTAGCAAAGGTATGTTTGGCTCTTAGAATATTTCAAGTAAGAATTTACGAATGAAGCATGCTGTATCCATGCTTATGTCATAAAAAATAGTTTCTGAATTGCAATCATGGTAAAATGTTTGAAAGGAATGTCCACTTCGTGAACACTTTGTGGCGATGCTTTGTTTTTCAGGGTTTTTCAGCGGGTACTGCTTCTACTTTTGACTACTCTTTAAAAGATAGGGCTCCGCTCACGGTCAGGAATGCTGTGGGTGTGCCCGTTACGGTGCAGCCCAGCTGCAACCTCAGGGTCCTGGGCTCCCCAGGGAAGAGTGGCATTTACAGTGTGGATGCTGCCCAGAGCCTGGAGCTGGACTATGCCGGCACAGAGCCATCGCCGCACGGGAAGCTGTCCGCGCTGAGCCGCCAGGAGAGCGCCTTCTTCACGCTGACCTTCGGTATACTTGTTTCTCTTCAGGAGCATCTGAGCAATTGTTGTGGCTTATTTTTGATAAAATATGGAAAAATACTTTGCTGCATACATATTAGGAAAAAACACTTCTAAAGACTTGGGTTAAATAGTTGGTACTTGTTTCTTGTTTTCTTCTAACCTTGAGAAAATTAAGCCGGATTACGAGGTGTCTTACAAAAAAGGAACCTTAGACAAATGGGTTATATCCGTACTTAACCTGTTACATTACATGGTGCACTTTAAAAGGATGGAAGTCCAGGAAGGAGAGGAAAGACTATAGTCAGAAGTCCCGCAATGTCATGAGTGATAAGTATTTCAAGGAAGCTTTTTTTTTAATGGAACTGGGGATTGAACTCAGGCCCTTGCACTTGCCAGGGAAGAGCTTAATCTACTGAGCCATCTCCCTGACCCCCAAAAGATTGTTGTTATGTATATAGTTGAGAGATTAATAAGAAATCAGTTGCATTTTGCTTGTTTTCATATATTTAAGCTGAATACCTCAATGTATCTTGGGTCAAAAGTTTTATTTCAGTAATTTTTTTCTTTTTATTAGGTAATTTTTTTAAAAAAACCTTGTATTTTAGAAAAGCATTTTATGGTGATTATTTCCAAGCATGAGGAGAAAAATATTCTTGTCTGGATTCTGTCAGGATAGTTATTCTGAAATACAGAAATATTGATAATACTGAGAGTGTCTTCACTTGTGCTCTGCCTCAGTACCACACGGGTATACAGAAGTGGCCAACGTCCCTGTTGCCAGGCCTGGACGGCGGCTGTACGGTGTGCGGAATCCCAATGCCGATTATTCTGATGCAGTCTTGGTGCAGATTGATGCCACGGAAGGGAATAAAGTCATCACCCTCCGTTCTCCTCTGCAGGTGAGTCTTGAAAGTGAGGTGTAGCCGTTCAGTCGCAATCATTTTGGAATGTAGTAACACTTTGTCATATCAATGAGCTGATGTAATTTGTACTCCCTAATTTGCTTTTGAAATGTTTAAGTGTTTGATAAAATTTTTAAATTTAAAGCCCATTTTAATATCTCTTTAAAATTAATGAACTTTTTGCATATTTCTTTTAAGAATTGATGAAAAATTGTAATTCTAGTTGGCTGTCAAAATAGGATAGCATCCATTCTCATTGTGTGTGACTTGGGGATGTATGTTTGAGCATGTAACGAGTACTGTTAGAATGAACTATTTTCTTGAAAATAGTTTTAGCATTTTAGTGGTATAAATGTTTCCTTTTCTACTGCTAAGGCTTTGCCATACATTTTTTTCTTTTTTGGATACTATTTTAGGTTTCAGTATATGATCAACAAAAGAACATTCCTTCCTACCTATGGTATAAGGTGAAAAATGGAGTGCTCTGCTATTTTTGATCTTAGTTTGTTAACAAGCCTAAGGTGTTCTGTACTGTGACTCAGAAGAGCTAGCTGTCGCTCTCATCCTCTTGTTTAAACATTAGCAGCGATTGTAATGGAGAGTGTCACTGAATCTTCAAAGAACAATACTGTTTGGGTGATCGCGTTACAGACTAAAATGAGCGTCGGTAGGCGGTGTACAGATTATGTGAATATCTGAATTGAAACTGCTAGTTAAAGTTGTCTTAATACTTATGTAGCCTTTAAATGTTCTGAAGTTTTCAGTTGCCTAGGGAAATACCTTCCAATATTGGGTTTGCACCATATTAGATATAAAAAAGTAGTTGTGTACAACTAATAATTTTCCTTTTAATTTACATATGTTTATAAAAGTAATTATATGCATTTTTGTCCAACAGATTAAAAACCACTTCTCCATTGCATTTATTATCTATAAATTTGTGAAGAACGTTAAGCTGTTGGAGCACATTGGAATAGTCAAACCTGAAGAAGAATTCCATGTCCCTTTAGATTCATACAGGTAGATATGTCTTTAAATATACTAAGTTTTTAAACATTCTCAATATGCATTTTACTTTTATGAGTTGGAGATTAGCTATCTGGAAAATATAACTTTCTTATTATTTAAAATCATATAAAAGCATTTTGAAGACAAATAGTTCATTCTGTAGAAAAATCGTTTATATGCTTTATCAAATGAAAAAGCTTTTGATGGTTTAGACTTACCCGAAGTCTGTGTTTAATAGATTGCCTTTATATGTGAAATGAAAACATTTTTAAGTCTCTTTTGTTTACAGGTTTGTTTTTTTCCCTCAGAACATTCTTATGTGAGTTGTTAGCCATGAGACCTTTTTTTGTTATCCAGAGAATACAAAATAGTTAAAAAAAAAATACTCAGAAATGATACCGAATGCCTCGAACAAAACGATAGGCATTCGACAGTGGTTGCTGCCTTGCGTAATATTGTCTTTGGGTTAGTTGTTCGGACTTCCAGCTGCGAGACTGCGCGCTGCTCAGCCTTCGGGAGCTGGGGCTTCCCCACCTGCGAAGTGAGCCAGTTGCTGCCTGCTGGGAGGTGCCTGAAGTTTTACGAGGTCCCTTCTCATGCGGGTCTCTCCTTCTGCAGGTGCCAGCTGTTTATTCAGCCGGCCGGTGGCCTAGAGGGTCAATACACCGCCTCCACCACCTACATCCCCTGGAGGGAGGAGCTGCACAGGAGCAGCCGCGTGAGTGGCAGGCTGCAGTGTCCCTCGGTGCAGCGCAGCTCCCTGCCACTTGTCGTGAACACGGTGGCCGTGCCCGACACGCTCAGCCACGTCAGCGCCCACGGGGAGGACTGGAACCCGGCCTACGTCGTGCACCTCCACCCCTCGCTCACGCTGCGGAACCTTCTCCCGTATTCTCTCAGATACTTACTTGAGGTGTGTCTCTTGTTTGGGTTTGGATTTCAGTGTTCCACAAAGTGAATTCTAGTTTGTTTTAGGGTATTTGAGTCGAAGTTGTGTTTTATATAGCATCCTTGACACGTTTAATGTCGTTAATGAAAGCATGACTTGAAATAGCATGTGTTTGTGTCAGCACTCTCTCTGGTTGGACGTGTTTAGTCTTACAGCAGCTGTGATTGGTGACCCCTCTTTGCTAGTGAGGAAACTGAGTCCTGCGGAGGTGAGTGGCAGGCCTGACCTCAGCTGGCTGTGGAGAGCTGGGGCTCAGTGGGCCAGGGGGTAGCTGGGGCTTAGCCTGCCTGCTAAGGCTCCTTGTCTCAGCCACTCTTCTCTGTCGCATCTGCTATGATTTAAGAGCCCTTATCACTCCTTTATTGATTTAAGTAAAATTTTATTATTTACAAGGTAGAAGGAAATCAGGTGAGAATAGTTCATCATAAAGATGTAGTTTACTTATTTATTTATTTATGAATGAATAAGTCGGGATTGTGCTTTGTAGCCTAGGCTGGCCTTGAGCTGATCCTCCTGCCTCAGCCTCCCAAGTGCTGGGATTACATGAAGTTTTTATTCTGAAGTTAATATACTGCTGACTTTTGCTGGTTTATTGAAAGGAGCAGTTAAATGCTTAAAATGTTTTTTTTTTAATTTCTTACAGCTTTTTAAAAACCAGTTTTGCATGTTCATAACTGGTAATCTAAACAACTGATTTGAAGATAATGTTATGTAGTACAACAACCATTGTCAAATTCCTGTCCTGTTTTTATTTTTTTTAACATTTTGTATTCTCTTTAAAAAATAATACAAAAGTTGTTTAGTCCAAGGTTTCCATTAAAAATAAAAAAGAAGTACTGTCTTAGGGAATAATAAGCAACATTTCATAGCAGTGGCATGTGGTAAATCCTTTAAAGTTTCTTCATGCTGTGTTATTTTAAGATGCAGAAGTCTTAGAAACTGGAAAAGCAGGGCTGAGGGGTAGCTCTGCGGTGGAGCCTTCACTTTGCATGTGTGAGGCCTTGGTGCACCTAGTGTGGTGCTCCCCCCTGCCCCCAAGCCTGTGACCTACGGTAATACTGTCCTTTATCCGATCATGAGCTATTTCTGAGTTGTGCTGACAAAAATTAATTATATCAACCAAATAAAGAAGGCTTTAGTAAAGGAGCCTGTTGTGGATACTGCTGTCATGTATTCAACAGGTAATCCACCTTGGTTAGAGAGCTGGTTGGAGTAGCAGAGTCTGCCTCCTCGTTTAGTGCCCGCACGCGGGAGCTGTTAGGTGCAGTGTGTGAATCAGAGCAGACTCCCAGACCGGGTGGCTCGGTGGCTCCTTGAGTAACACTGCGCTGGCGGACTGAATGGATCCAGCCGTAGATTCTTGGCGTACATATAGTCTTTTTCTCCAAACTGGTTGCTGTTGGCCGGCCAATGGGCCTCTGTGGCCCTGGCACGTGGATTTTTTTTTTTGTCCTCAGTAATTACTGGCACTCCTAAGATGTAAATACGGCATTTCATGGAAGGCTTGGCGGCTAGCCTGCCTCCCAGGTTACTTAGATTCTGTGCAGAATGCAGGTTTTATATTTCAAAGGTTTTGCTAAACAGGCTTGTTTGTGTGTATGTGTTTAGGGCACGGCAGATGCTCATGAGCTAGCAGAAGGCAGTGCCGCGGACGTCCTGCATTCCCGAATTGGTGGCGAAGTCATGGAGCTGGTCCTGGTGAAGTACATGGGCAGAGACTGGACCGGGCACGTGGGCATCTGTGACACGCTGCCCGAGTTTTTCCTCGTGTGCTTTTCTTCCAACTCCACGGAAGTGATGACGGTGGACCTCTCTGTGCACGTCCGGCGAAGCGGCAGCCGGCTGGTGCTGTCCGTCTTTAGTCCCTATTGGCTCATCAACAAGACTTCTCGGGTTCTGCAGTATCGTTCCGAAGACATTCATATAAAGCACCCTGCTGATTTCAGGGACATTATTTTATTCTCTTTCAAGAAGAAGAACATTTTTAGTAAAAATAAGGTATGTTTTATTCACAGAACCAGTTAAAATAGGTGACTTTCTAACCCGGAAACTCGGAGGGTTTGAAGCCAGGCCTGCTGGCCTGTTTGCCCCGTGCCTGTGTGTGAATGAAATCCCAGGAGACCTCAGGGCTGTAAGTTGGGGGGGGGGGCGCGAGGCAGGGCCGTTCTTTCTCCAGTGCATGCAGCATTCCTTTTGTCCTTAACATTGTGTCAGGAGAGACAGACTTGGCTTTGTTTAGCCGGCCAGCCTTGATGCGGGCATGAAGCGTATGCCAGGCCTTTGGCCAGCCGATGCTCACGTCTGCTTTCTTGTGTCCTCGTCCCTTTTTTAGTTCAGACTTTACTCCCCTGGGCGCACTCGACCATATGCTGCCCGTAGATTTTTGTGTGTGCTGCACCCTTGGCCTGGAGGACCACTTTCCCTACTCGTGCTCCATTTTCCTTCCCTTTCCTGTTCCCTGCTGTTTGTTCATTAGCGTTCTGCTGAGGCCTGGTATGTGTGAAGATTTTATAGTCATTTAAAATGAGTCTAGATGCTCGTTCTTATCCTCTGGAGAGCAGTGGATCTCAAATTTCATTTATGGTAAAGTCACCAACAAGCCGTTAAAGCGTTTGCTGTCTTTGTCCCTACTGAGTTGGACCCAGGAGGTCCAGACCGGCCTGGGAATCTGCATGTAACATACACCAGTGGTCTGAGACCACTTTGAGAGCTGCTGTCTTAGAGTGTGGACTGCACGTGATGCTGTGAGCACTGCTCTGTCTGCTTAGATTTGAGTTTTTAAAAATCGAGTCGTGTGGGTAATGGTCAGAGGCACACGAGTACGGGCGGGTCTCTTTCACAAGACCTCTTCTAAATTCCAGAGCTGAGCAAAGTGGCTGCTGCTGCTTGTTTTGGTAGCATTCTCACCTCGTGTGTGTGTCCAGTCCCACTGCGTCTTGCGTTGTAATTGTCAGTGTAAGTTCTCTGTTCTGTTGGCTTCCCTGCTCACTGAAGGCAGGAGCTGTGTGTCCTGCTGTTCTCTGTTCTGCTTCTCACGGTGCGGTGTACTTAGCACCTGCTGAGTAATGCCAGAGGGACACATGTGCTGTGTGCTAGCGCTGTGCGGAGCTTGTTGATCTACTTCATAGCTCTAACGTTGGACAGTGTCATTTTTGCATTACATTTATGAGAAACATTGGTGCTCAGCTGTAAATTCACCATGCTCACTGCTTGGGGGATATAAAGGTCAGAGCTTTGCTTGTTATGTTGGCCTCTACAATTTTCTGTGGTTCTGTTGTATATTTGCATATATGACTGTGATAACATTGTTGTGTGTGTCTTGTAATACTAAAATTTCTAGCAAGTAGTCTAGCAATTTTCTACCTTTCTATCAGATAAATCAAGTTAATATTACCTCTTAGGTTTCTTATATTATGGTGTTGTCTTCTACAGGTGCAATTAAAAATTTCAACTAGTGCTTGGTCCAGTAGCTTCTCATTGGACACTGTGGGAAGTTATGGGTGTGTGAAATGTCCTGCCAACAACATGGAATTCCTGGTGAGGACCCGCTGCTTACTTCCCGTCAGCTCCATGCGCCTTCTCTGCAGTCAGTGTGCATCTGGCTCTTAGAGACCTCACAGAAATTTTAATTCAACCTAGTGTACAGAGGGCTGCCTCTACGTATTTCTGTGACTGCTTTTTACCAGCAGAACTTGAATTTGTTCAAATGAGTAACTTCGTAAACACTCACAGTTTTCTTTCCATATGCACCTTGCCGTGGTGGGTAGCTTCATTTTTACCTCTTGGAAATTTAAATGGTGTAGTACCAACTGACCTGATCTGTTACTACAAAAATTTTGTTGATGACAAATAGTGAAGCAGCAAAACTGGAGCATCTTTACTAATTATAAAGCAGTTTTTTTTGAATATTGCAAAGTGAAGAATGCCAGAGAGATTAAATTAGTCTCTGAAAATTAGCACAGATTACTGAATGATATTTTTAAACTGGTTTCTGATAGAGCCAAATGAAGGAACCTTATTTTTTCTCCTAGAAAATAATGGTGGAATATAGTTTGTTAGCTTAAGAATTCTCCCTCTAAAGTATTGTAAGAATTTCACGTCTGTGGGGGAGCTTTGTGCGCTTCCCGGAGCCCGAGCAGCGTGTTGACGGGCGCCACCCTTCTCCCTCGCAGGTGGGGGTGAGCATCAGAATGAGCAGCTTCAACCTCTCGCGGGTCGTCACCCTGACTCCCTTCTGCACGATCGCGAACAAGTCCTCGCTGGAGCTGGAGGTCGGCGAGCTTGCTCCTGACGGCTCTGTGCCCACCAGCAGATGGAGCTACGTTGCTTCTTCAGAGGTGATGTGTTCTTTAATTAGGTCTAATTCCTAAAATATCAAAGAAATGTATTTTTAAAAAATTGGTACATCTTAATATTTTTGTCCCCTTCTCCTCTGTCTTTAGTCCCTGACATATAAATAAGAACTATCTACACTTCTTCGTCTTACGTTGCCATTTTTGTATTAAAGTAGAGCAGTTGGGTTTTGTTAAAAAATGTATTTAGTACATGGTCTACAGGGTGTACAAGGTCTCACTACACAGATTGGACTCGTAGTGATTCTCCTGTTTGCAGCCTCCAGAGCCCTGGGATTACAGGCGCCCGCTACCACACCCAGTCTCAATCACCGGCTCAGCGTGCCCTGGGGTGGGGCCGGCATGGCAGGTGCAGGGATTGAATCCCCATGCCCTGCGTCTGCTTAAGCAGGCTCTTTAATCTGCTGAGCTATTTGGCTGGCCCTTTGGGCATCTGGTTTTGAAAGATTTTTCTTTTACCCTATAAGCATGTGTTGTTTTTTTTTTTGTTTGTTTCTTTTTTGTTTTTTGCTTCGTTTTGTTTTTTAAAGGAGTGCTGTTGATAATCTGTATCCACCACTAGCCCAGTCTAGATGGTTAGCAGTTTGCTGGTTCTCCCATACGTAGAGCATGCGTACTACTTCCTGTGGAAAGCATGTAGAATCCCTGGGCCACGTGCTGCAGTGACATTAGCATGATGTTGGAGAGCACACAGAGGCCCCGGGCTGCATGCTGCTGTGACGTCAGCGTGATGTTGGAGGGCATGCAGAGGCCCCGGGCTGTGTGCTGCTGTGACGTCAGCGTGATGTTGGAGGGCACGCAGAGGCCCCGGCCGCGTGCTGCTGTGACGTCAGCGTGATGTTGGAGAGCACACAGAGGCCCCGGGCCGCGTGCTACTGTGACGTCAGCGTGATGTTGGAGAGCACACAGAGGCCCTGGGCAGCGTGCTGCCATGACGTCAGCGTGATGTTGCGGAGCTGAAGAAACTCACCCTGTTGGCGATGCCAAGTGCGCATGAGTCAGTGCATGCAGGGTCAGATAGGTGTGCAAAATTGTAGGCAACTATCAAATTTATTACGAATAGGTAAGCTAGAAATTTTACATATTTAACTAAAATTGACTAATGAAATCCAACCCTCTCACTTTACAGAAAGTGAATCTGCAGTTTAGACTTTCCAGGGCCAGCAGGGCCATTGACAGTTGACTTGGTGGATGTTGGTGATTTACACCAAAGGTTTGGTTTCAGGCTAAACTTTGCATCTGCCATCGTGCTGGAGGAGATGAAGTGAGTGAAGGCAAGCATGGGGAGAGGTGCAAGGGTCTTACGCCTAAGAGGTGTGAGGTTTTATGCTCTACTTTGATCCTCCAACAAGGAGGACCAGCTAAGCAAAAGGCTAAGAGGGAAGGATTCCCAATACAGCGCCAAGCTTCAGAGCTCCAAGAAGGTTTGATGTGGATTTATCAACAGTATTTTTATTCAGATACAGAATTGATATAGTATTCTATACTAAAAGATGTAATGCATTGGATTAGAAACTAAAATCCTAGTTTTACAGTCAGGGTGGCCTAAGCTCCGAAGTACGTGTTTGACATTGAGCAGCTAGGATGGTAATAGTGGGACTGCTGGCATGGTATGCAGTGTCTCTTTCTGCCTTCAGTGGCCCTTCTGCTTTGTTGAAGATTCAGCGCTCTGAGAGTGAGTTCTTCATCTAAGGGTGAAGTGCGAGGAGCTATGCACAGAGCTTGTGTTGCTAGGTCTTGTTTGTAAATACTGTATTGGAGGCCTGGGAGGCTTTCTTAGGCCTCAGCTGCTTCAGTATCTCACACTGCTTGCATGCCGTAAGTGCACGCAGAGTGACAAGACAGGTAAGCCGTACGTGTGTAGGTATGTATCTGTGCTCTTCTAGCGAAGCTTCTTTGATTTCATCCAAGGATATCGTTCACTTGTGTCAGTGTTAGGTGTAGAGGGTCTGTTTAGGGAAACTCAGTGGTAACTTCATCCCTATTGGATTTGGAGTTGGAAGCTTGCTTAGCCACTGTCTTACTTATGCCACTGGACTGTATAAAGAGTGACGCTAACTTTTATGCTTTCAGTGCCTTCCATTTTGGCCTGAAAATCTGTCTGGCAAACTTTGTGTGAGAGTGGTGGGCTGTGAAGGAACGTCTAAACCATTCTTTTATAACCGACAAGATAATGGCACTTTATTGAGCTTAGAAGAACTGGTAAGGTGTTATATTTTAAAATAAATGTCTTTGCTATTTAAAATTTACTTTAAAAGTGTTAAATCATGATATAAAATCTGGTAATTTGCTTAAAGCACTGCTCTGTCTGTTTAAGGCCATGATTATACTTGCACTTAACAGCTTGGAAAACAAAGCTTTTGTGCTCATGTAATTGATTGTAGCACCACGTGTACATGATGTAAACCAGGGTCTCAACCGGATCTTTTTTCCCTGCAACAGAATGGTGCTCTCTTGGTGGATGTAAACACTGCGGAGCACTCCACTGTGATAACCTTTTCCGATTACCACGAGGGCTCTGCACCTGCCCTCCTGATGAACCACACGCCATGGGACGTCCTCACTTACAAACAGAGGTAGGAAGAGGGGGCTGATGGGAAGTCCTGTTCGTGTGTACTGGTCACGGTCTCTGCTGAGAAGCCCCGAGGGCAGCATCCCGATGTTTTAGACTGTAGAAAGGCAGCACATGCAGCGCGTGCTTCGCCTGCCTGACACCCTTGGCACAGAGCACATGTTACTGTTTCTGTAGCCTCACATGAGTGTTCACGCAAGTGAGATAGACAGAAACCATCACCTGTCCCGACAGCTCAAATCAGGTTTTGCCGCTAAATGACTCTCGACAGACTTCCAGAAAAACTTTCAGTCTTTCGGAACTTTTTAAAATTTTAGCATTGCATATAAGGGACTGAACTGTTTAAGCATTGTCTTTCAGTTGTAGCTTGGTAATGTTCAGTGAACTTCTCGCTATAAATGTATCTCAATTTTGGGTTAGGGATTATAAACGGTCAAATGAGAGGAGTGTGGGCAGATGATAATACTGAATTTGTAATCCAGGTGATTGGAATTTGTTCTTCTTACATATATGTCATGGGATGATACTGTTTAATGAAATGTCAAATAGTTTTAATCCTTTAAATGTATAACAATAAATAATTTTAGTAAAAATACACATTTCAGGCCTGGGAGGAAACTCAGCAGCATAAATGCCTACCTAATAAGCACAGGGTCCTGAGGTCGAGCCCCAGTATGGC
>NDGM011035817.1:11287-24309 GCA_002564305.1 Octomys mimax
CTTTGAAGATTTCCCTGTTCTTAACTCCCACAGCGTTAATCCAGTAGGAGATTTAAAAGGACACATTAAAATTAAAAATCTATATGGCCTACTTTTTACCTCCATTTCTCTGGAGTCTGATGTGTTAATGTAGACCAGGACTTCTTGAAACTGCAGTGATCAACTTTTAGATCTTCTTGGAATCTTAGAAATCAGTTCTGATTTAGTGGGTTTTGGGTGAGCTGTCAGGCTACGTTTGCAGCAAGCCAGGTGCTGCTGGCCTGCAGGCAGCGCTTTCATTTGGAATTGTATGAACTTCATTTTTTTTTCCTTTAGGTGTTCGTTGTATTTCATTACAATATTAAAACTCCTGGGGGAGATGGCTCAGTGGAATAAGCGCTTCCCTGGCAAGCGCAAAGGCCTGAGTTCAATCCCCGGTTCTGCAAAAAACAAAACAAAACAAAAAAACAAAACAAAACTCCAGCACTGAGTGAACTTCTGCTAGTAAAGACATTTATTCTTCACAGCTGCTTTTGTAGGTGAACACCAAAGGGCCGCTTATTTACCTCAGTTGGATCCCTCAGTGTGTTTCTCCCTGAATAATTCAGAGTGTGCCACAGCTTTTGAAATAAGCTTGTATGAAGCATTGTTTCTCTAAGCTTGGAAACCCTGACTTATTGGACGCTGCAGGGTTCTTCGTCATGGGCAGCACTTTTATTAACTAACAGTGTTCTCAATGATTTACAGGTTTAGGGTTTTCAGGGCTAAGACTATCTAATCTTTACCATTGCTCATGTTTTAGTGGGTCACGAGAAGAATTAGTCCTGTTGCCAAGACAAGCCCGACTTTTTGCCTGGGCCGACCCAACGGGCACCAGAAAACTGACCTGGACGTATGCAGCAAATCATGGGGAGCACGCTCTGTTGAAGGTACTTTTCATGCGGCGTTGGTGGTGTCACCTTGCAGCGAGGGGTGTGGGCAAGACAGCTTGGCCATGCCATCTTGGTCCTTACTGACCTGAAGGTGAAGGGGAGGTGTTCTTGGAATAAGGTATTCCAACTTTAGACTGCAAGTAGTTCATATTGATACAGTAATCAAAATTTATTTATAATTTTTTAAATATGCCTACTCCATCTTCTCCAAGATAAGACCAATAAAACACCTTTTTATTTGCCTTTTTAATTTAATTTATATATATTTTTTCTTGGTGCTAGGGATTGAACTCAGGGCCTTGTGCTTGCCAGGCAGGTGCTTATGACGCTGAGCTGTGTCCCCAGCTATTCACCTTTTTAAAATGGAAATGATTTTAAGGTTAAGTGGAATTGAGTTTTATTTTGAATATATCCATACCTCCATTGGCATTGAGGTTTTCAGGAATGTTTTTCTAAGTGGGGCCATATATTTTATTAATCAGAGGAGTTTGACAGTATGCAGATTTTCCCATACACAAGATTTGATGAAATAATTTTTATAGACTGCTAAGCTAACCAAATACATTATTTCTTGGAGTCAGGACTCTAGGAGGGGCCTGCAACTTCACCTGCCAGCCTCCGTATTGATAGAGAAATTGCTCACGCACTAGTGACCCATTGTCCAGTTTCTCCATAGGTATTTCTCCTATAATGCTTCAGGCTGCTGTCCAGGGTGCTAGTGATTAAAAAGGCTTTCTCGGCTATTTCTTTAAAGTGGTAATTGGCCAACAGTGACTGAAGTATCTGCTCCTGTTTTTATTCTGAGATAATTATAAAAGAGAAAGACTTACTTGACCTTTAGAAAGTGAGATTGATTGTTTTGTTGTAAGGTTTTTGGAGTGACTTTCTTGCAGCCGTTTGGCAGAACTTTCTTTTTTCTCCTTGTATTTTTTAAAGGAAGGAAAAAAAAAAGAACAATAGTATGAAACTTCAAAACAAATAGTATGATAGTAACAATGGTTGGTGCTTTGCATATTGTTATCTTCAAAATAGTTGCTCATATTTATAAGATACAGACATGAAAGCTTAAATAATACCGGCATAAACCTTGCTTTTCAGTGAACTCATAGCAATGAATAGTCTTAACTGTCTCGTGTGTTATCCTTCCTTCTTTTCTCCTTTCCCGTCCCAGTTCCTCTTTCCTTTTGAGTGGGCTCTTCCCACTTCACCATATGGATTGTGCATTTTGGATCTTACTCTTTCAGCTTCTTACACTAGGGAGATAATGGGATGTTTACATGTGTGGGATGGATTTATTTCACTTAGGAGTATGGTCTCTGTTTGCATTTATTTCCCTATAAATGTCTCAAGTTTATCCTTTGTTATAAGCCCAGTACTATTTCATTGTATAAAGATGCATCGTTTTTATTTTAAAGACAATAAAGAATAATAGATAGAGACAGTACTAAAATTCAAAAAGCAAGGTGATAGGAGTTCAGCAATGGTTGTTATGTCGCATATGGTCTTCAAAGTAGTTTTTTAGATTATCAGGTATAAGCATGCACCATTGGTCACAGTACATTAAGCGTTGTTCCTTCCAATAAATCAAAAGAAGTTAGTTGTACAGTTATCTTAGCTAACCCGTGTGTATGCCTGCACCCCTCTTTTTTCTCTTTCTCCTTTCCTTCGTCCCAGTTACTTTTTCTTATGGAGCAGTTTCTTTCTGTTTTGTAGTATCTAGTGTACCTTTTGGGTCTTATTTATCCTTTCAGGTTCTTACACTAGGGAGACACTATGTTTACACATTTGGGTCTGAGTCATTTCACTTAAGAGTATGGTCTCGTTGCATCCATTTACCTATAAAAGCTGTGAGTTTATCTTTCTATATAGCTGAGTAATACTCTATTGTATAAAAATGATTCCTTGATTCCTTGAAGTGTTTCTGTGCAGTTTGGGTTTTGCTCAGTAAGTCTGTGCCCACCCCTACGTCCTCAAGATTTCTACCCACTGTTTCCTCCTCCAGTCGATTTAGTGTTTCTGTTTTGGTGTTTAGATCTTTGATTCATTTTGAGTTTACTTTAGTGAGTGGTGGTAGATATCAGTCTAGTTTTAGCCTTTGGCAGGTGGAAGGCCAGTTCTCCAGCACCGTTTGTTAAAGAGGCTTTCTTGCAGTGAACATGTTTGGCCCCTTCGTCAAAGGTCAGGTGCAGAGTGTGCTGGGTGTGCCTGCCCCTTCTGATCGTCCTACTGGCCCTCAGCCTGTTCTTTTGCCAGTACCATGCTGACTGTGTCACAGTAGCCCTGTAGTATTCGGTGGAGCTTTGTTGTTCTTCGTGTGCTTTGCTTTCACAACGGAGAAGCCGTCTGGTTTGTAAGGGAAGCAGTAGGCTTTTGTTGCCAGTCTTTGCGTCCTGACTTGGGCCCCCGAGCTCTCCCCGAGGCCCTGCTCCCCCTGTACCTGGCATCTCTTCCTCACCTTTTATTCCTCTCAGCAGCCACAGCTTCCAGACAGTAGCATACACACCTCGGAGAGGGTGCAATGGCGGTGTTGTGAAGGAATTTCAAAATAAGAGAAATATGCTCTTAAACAAGAGTATAAAAAAGAAAATGTAAGGAAGTATATAAGGGATAGAGACTTACTGCGTATCGGGTATTGATGCTTTCCACATAGCGTCACTAATCGTTGTGATAGGAACCTGGACTGATGGTCGGGATTCAAAGCCAGCTGTCTGGTCTTGCAGTCTGTAGACTTCTCCCACCAGGCCACGTTTAGTGTCAGTGAGAAGACGTGCTTTAAATTCTCGTGCTGGTGGACAACAGCACGCAGATGGAGTTGAAGGGTAGTATCTGACACCAGAGCTGGCCGTGTCAGCGCGAGCTTGTGGTCCAGCCTCGCCTTGGGAGGGAAGGCAGGAGACTGCGGAGC
The DNA here is from genome assembly GCA_002564305.1 of Octomys mimax. Classification (NCBI taxonomy): domain Eukaryota; kingdom Metazoa; phylum Chordata; class Mammalia; order Rodentia; family Octodontidae; genus Octomys; species Octomys mimax. The sequence continues at coordinate 15,104 of NDGM011035817.1, forward strand.
CCACGAGTGCAGGGCCAGCCTGGGCCACGTAGCAATACCTTTGTTCAAAAGAAGGAAAAATGTACACAACACAGCAGGTCTGTCTTAACTTAAAATTTTAAGCATGAAGATACAAAGGAGCATGAAAGCAAAACTCGGTTGTAGTCGTGATGAGCTACAAGTTAAGGATCCGTCATGGTCACATGACAGGCGGGGGGGCAGCCATGCGCATGCACATGGAGCTTCATGTGCTACGTGCGGCACACAGTTGTGGGTACATACTAACATGGCTCGTTTAATTTTTCATGGGTCAAATAGATGAGCAAATACAGTTGAATATAAAAAAATTGAAATGAAAGACACCTATAGTATTTTGTAGTTCACAGATAATCTATCTTCTCAATATTCTGAAAATTTAACTACTTAGTAGAATAAAAAACTATTGGAAGGCCACTTTCATCATGTAGCGTACTCCCAAACTTGTATTCCAAGCCACCACCACGACAGAACTTACTCTGGGCTTTTTGTGAAATCCTTTGTTTTGTCTTTTTGCACAAGACAGCAGGAGATGAGAAGCCCCGTGCAGGAACTTACACTTAACACTGAAGGAAGCGTGACTGTGCGTCGAGTCCAGGCCCGTGTCTGAAGGCACTGACCAAGGACACGAGGCTCGTAGTTTCAAGTGTCGTAGGAAACCTTTACTGACCATCCTAGTTTGACTGTTTGGCAGTGAGTGAGATTTACATAAATATTTGCTGTGTTATAAGTATTAAAACAAAAATAGACTAGTAGGCTAATTTTGCTTGAGGTTACTTGGTTATAGTTTTTTTAAATTTTTTTTTATTTTACTGAGGCTACTTTTTAAATAAGTTTCTGAAACATTCTGTTCTCCAACATGGAGACAAACACCTTTTGACATTGTTACCACCAAGCTACTCCTTTCCTGCTAGGAATAGCACTCCTTGCCCCTGAAAAAAATATGGGTATGTTGTGTTAACATAGGGGATAACGTTCAGCAATCTGATGCCTATAGTTTCCCATCATACAGTCATGCCTTTAAGCATCCTGTTCTTTCTCAGTTGCTGTGTGAGCCTAATGAAGACTTCCTCCCCCAGGATGAGTGTGGCCAGTTTCCATATGACGCAAACATCCAGATCCACTGGGTGTCGTTCCTGGACGGTCGCCAGAGAGTCCTGCTCTTCACAGATGACGTGGCCCTGGTGTCCAGAGCGCTGCAGGCAGAGGAGATGGAGCAGGCTGACCACGAGCTAACCCTGTCCCTGCACAGCCTCGGGCTCTCGCTGGTCAACAATGAAGAAAAGCAGGAAGTGTCATATATTGGAATAACCAGGTATACAAGACAGAAGATACAGCCTGAGGGACCCAGAAGGGTCTGCTTTTATCATATTGGACACGATGAGGGCAGACAGTTCTTGGGTGAACTGATAGACTGTAATGAACAGTGGTAGTGAGCCTGTGGTACGCATGCCGTGGCTCTCACGTGGAGCCCTCCTCGATGGTGCCAGGGGTGATGCAAGTAGTGCTTCTCACTGAAGCTTCTGTGTTCAGCGTTAGTCACACTGCTGGCACGGGGAGATGGGATAAGTGCATTTGGGTTGCGGTTTGGGTGTTGGTCTCCAGAAGGGTCGCTGTCGCTGGCCTGTAATCACTCAGTGGAGCTCATTGAACTTCTGGTTGATGCAGCCCAAAGATGCCTGCAGCGTTTGTCTTCCCCTTTTGCCTTCACAGTACTGGCACTTGGTGGGAAAGAAAGTGGTTTTCTCTTTTCTGTTTGTGGATTTCTTAATGTTCTGGAAACACTGAGAAGTTTTATAAGGAAGTATGCATAGGTGATAGAGTTATTGAAGCAGAAGTAGCTAATTTTATCTCCATAGAGGTTGTACACACTAGCTTGGGTCAGTGGAAGCAAAAAAAAGAAATTAGAAAGCATTCAGGATGTAGTAGAATAGCCATTTAAAATTTTATACTTATGAGAGCATTTATCAAGTAATAAGCACTTAATTTTATATTTCAGTATTACATGCAGTTTTTTTTAAGCTGAAAGTCACTTGTTTAGTCACAGAGATCAAATGTTTTCTCTTTCATTCTTTGATATATTCTTTTCATGTTAGTGTTACATATACCATCATATTTTTCGGGTTGTTCTTTATAAGGATGCTTGTAGGATTTATTGAAATCACTTGATTAAGGGCCAGCAAGACAGCTCCGCGGACCAAGTGCCTGTTTAGGCAAGTGCAGGGACTGGGGTTTGATCCCAGCACCACCTTCCATGCTGGGGCCCCCCCCCCCCAGGCCCGCTGAGCCTGCAACCAAGTCTGAGCATAGTGGTGCCCACCTGTAATCCCCACACTGGGGAGGCTGAAACAGAAGGATCACTAGAGTGTGAGCTGCGTAGTGAGACTCTGTATCAAATACATAAATTTTAAAAATGAAAAAAAATTACTTGCTTATATGTTTCGCCTTGTATACATTGAATAATATCTAGGTTCTAAAGGAGAACTAATTCATTTGTTTAATGTTTAAAAACAGACCTTTATTTGCAGTTTTAGGTCTAGAAGAAGAGTTTTTTCTTGTTTTTTTTTAGAGAAGGGTGTACAGGGTATTTAGTCTCACTACTAGATTGGATTCATAGTGATCCGCCTGTTTACAGCCTCCCAAGAACTGGGATTACAGGTGCATACCACCGCGACCAGTCTTAATTGCTGTCTCAGCTTGCCCTGGGGGTGGGCCCAGCACGGCAGGCCCAGGGATTGAACCCCCTGCTTGCAGGCGCTTTAATCTGCTGAGCTATTTGGCCAAGGTCTAGAAGAAGATTGAGTGGATATGTACAACTCACACACCTGTGCCCTCAAGTTTCTTGTTACTAGCATGCTGCAAAGTTGTAATAATGCATTTGTTATTATTGATGAGTGACTATCGTTAACATTATTATTGACGTAAAATAAGTACATAGTTTACTTTGGGATTCAACCTTTGAGTTTCCAGTCTATGACTTTGACGAATGTATAACCCATACCCACCAGTAGAATATTACATAGAATAGTTTCAGGCCTTAAAAGTCTCTCGTCTTCCATCTGTTAACCCCTGCCATTCTCATTTCTGAATTCCTGGAAATGATTGTTTAATAAATCTAGTAAAGGGCATCTCATTGTTTTAATTTGCATTTCCCTGATGGCATGTGATATTGTGTATCTTTTCGTATGTTTACTCGACATACGAGTTCCTTCTTCCATTAGCTCTGGGGATCTACCTGTTTTAAGTTGGCTGTTATTGTTTAGTTTTGAGTTGTTTATTTTGGATACTAGTATTTTGTAAGGTAAGTGTTTTACAAATTTTTTTCTCTTAGGGGCCAGGGAGATGGCTCAGTAGAATAAGCACTTTCCTGGCAAGTGCAAGGACCTGAGTTCAATCCCCAGTTCCACTAAAAAAAAGTTTATCTTAAGAAAATTCACTGCACTGGGTAGTATCAGTTTTTTGTCTTGTGGATTGTGATTTTGGTGTTGCAGTAAAGGAGTCATTTCAATACCCAGGATCACTTAGATTTTTTTCCTCTTGTTTTCTAGGAGTTGTGATCTTCCTTTTTGTCTTTAAACCTATTTAAGTTAATTTTGTGAAAGAAGTTTTATATGTAGATACCTTTTTATTGCATGGGGTGCCCATTTATCGTTTGTTGAAAAGACTATCTTTGGTCCAGTTAATTTTTTTCTTTTAAAAAATTATTTGACTGTATTTGTTTGGGTCTATTTCTGGACTTTCTATTCTTTTTCCTTGATGTGGTCTGTTACCCATACCAGCTTATCTCGATTGCTGTAGTTTTCTAGCATGCCTTGGAGTGGGGCAGTACCAGTCTTCTGACTTAGTCAGACCTGCAGTATTGTCTCCTTTTGCCTTTCTAAGCTTTTGACTCAACAAAGCTTAGAGTCAGTTTGTTGCTAGTTGGAGAATTCTTTGCTGAAATTTTGATTGGGCTTTCACTGTATCCCCAGCGCTTGCCAGGCAGGCGCTTATTCTACTGAGCTGTCTTCCCCAGCCCCTTCTCTATTTAAGTGTTGGGTTTCTTTCACTACTTTCAATTTTTCTCATGCAGATTGTGCACATTTTTTTTTTTAGATTTGTTTATACCTAAGCACTTTTATTATTTTGATATTAATGTAAATGGTACTGTTTGTAATATGGAATTACAGTTGTTTCTTGCTGACACATAAGAATACAGTTGACATATAGTAATCTTCTAACTTCCAATCTTTTTTTAATTTTTTAAAAATTACTTACGTATTGGATACGGTCTCACTGCGCAGCTCAGACTCAGTGATCCTCCTTACAGGTGTGTGCCACTGCGCCCAGATTTGGTGGCGGCAAGGTGTGGGGCTGGCACAGCATGTGGACCTGAGGGTGAACTGGATTCCTGCGTTTGACAGGCTGGCACTTAGCCTGCCGAGCTCTCTCTCTGGCCCCCCAACCTTGTTTACTTGCTTCTTGGTTATAGGTGGGTTTTTAGGTGGGCTTCTTTGGTTGGTTTTGAGATTTTCTGTGTAGACAGTTGTGTCGTTTGTGATGGTAGCTGTGTCTCTCCCGCCCGACATTCATGCCTTGCTTTATTTTCTTGTCCTGCTGCGTGACCTGGGGTGTCCCACTCCGTGCTGAGTGGGAGGCATGAGCGTGGGTATCCCGGCCTTGTTCCTGGTCGTGCTGGAGAGTCACCGGGTTTGTCCTGAAGGGTGGTGTCAGGGGTAGGTCTTGTAGATGCTCACTATCAAGCCGAGGACGTTTCCTTCTAATTTGCTCAGAGCTTTATCACAAAGACTTTGTGGATTTGTATAATTTGTAGTAGATAATTTTGTTTGGTAATTTCATTAACGCCTAAACATCATGTGGTGAAGATTTTTGTGATTATTATTGGCTGATGTGCTATGCAAATTAATGTATTATGGGTCTGTATTTTATCGTTCTGGAAGCAGTGTTATCTCCTGCGAGGATCAGCAAGGGATGGCCAAGGGCCATGTCTGGCCTGCTGCCTCCTTTCTGTGGCTTTTGATCTAAGAGTGATTCTTTACATGTTTAAAAGATAGAAAAAACCAGTACATGACAATGACATGAAAGTCATGGTTTGTTGCTCCTAAGGCTTTTGGGACTTAGGCGTGTTCGCTGTGCTTTGTCTGTGGCTGGTGCTCCAACTCGCGGTATGTGCTGTTCACACTGCTTGCTCCTGCACGTTTATTCTCATTACCAGTGGTGGCCTTTGAAGGTGACCCTGAGGGCGCAGTGTGCTGGGGATGGTCTATCAAAGTGGACCTGCCCATTTAAAAACAAAACAAAACAAAAAAACACTTCAAAGTGGTGGAGCATTGGCTTATTACATAACCGCTTCGTAGTAGAACTGAAATAATATGAACTGCATTGGTCTTTATGAGCGAAGCATGCGTGAAGAAAACCATGTGAAAACAATGTCCAGAAGATTCCAAATATCATGTCTTAATACAACACAACAGAATTTCTTTTCTTTTTTTTTTTCTCATGCAAATCACAAAGGGAAAGTTTATTAGCTACATACACGCAGGGCGGTCTGAACACACAGGAACAGAGCGCGCCGAGCTGACCGTGGGCCGTGTTTTTAAGCCTGGAGACAAAAGGAGGAGGGGTTTTGTAAGCGTAGTTATAGAAGCAGATTGTATTGGTTAACCTCTAAAATAATTGGTGGACAACAAAATTTCTTGACAGAAGTACAGGAAAAAAAAAAAAAAGGTGGTAACCGAAGTGAGTTTCAGAGTGAGTCATTCCTTAGCCAAGATGGGAAGCCCTCTTACCCGTAGAGCATCAGTTGGCTCATGTCTGGCACCGGAGCTAAAGAAAAGCACCCAGAGAAGCCAACCTGTTTAAAGCCCTTGAGCGAGAGCAGTTCCATAAAGCAGCAGGGACTCGGAGAGCAGCGTCAGTGGTCAGTGGAAAAGCAAGGCCAGTGGTGCAGTGTGAGTGCGTGGCCTGAGCTCTGGATAAGACTGCAGATATTCCCAGAGCTGCTGAGCTGCGTATCAGAACATTCAAGCTTGAGTCTGAAGTAGCTGAAGAATTAGCCTTTGTCAGTAGTCTGCATAGAAAAAGCGTTGGTGCAAGTACCTTGGACCAGGTTGAAGGAGTAGAACTGAACATTGCCAAGCAGCTCTTCTAGGCACCGACCACCAAATGGGGGAATGGGAGTGCAGAAAGACTTGGTGGAACAAGTGGCGAAAGCTTTGGACACGCGCAGCCGGGGAGCCTGTGCTCCTCGGGTATTGCCTGTTGGTGGTTGCTCTCCGGGGAGTGCTCCATCAGCTTTTTCCTATTGGATCCGAGGTGAGCGGCATCCAGCTCGCAGGGTGGCTGTTGTTGGCTTTGTGAACACTAGAAAGGGAAGCCCAGTTTCCTCATCTGTTGTAAGGGATGCACCGGCATGGCAGTGCTAACCCTGCTGTTCTCGTCTTGAGTTCTGGCCAAAATGAACAGTTTGTGAATGCGAAGAATCACCTGTGGTTGCTGCTGAACATGGAATGACTCTGGGAATTATTTTTGCTAAGGTCATGATAATATTTTTGAATGACTCTCAGCCCAAAATTAAAAGGCTCTAACAGTGCTACATGCGAAGCTTACATTTCAGGAGGCTCATTTTGAAACAAAACTTGAGTAGGAAGTAGCATCAAGCTGCTGTGTATACTTCCGGTGCTGACCAGGGTTAAAACAAGAAGCGGGATGTCCAGTCTGCCAAGCATTTGGAGGGAATGCGTTTTACAGCCTTCGGGGTGTCCAGCAGCACTCGCTTGCTTTCTGACCTCACTGCAGATTACTAGGACATTTCCTCATTTTAAAATCCATTTGGCAAGCGAGGAGTTTCCACTTAATGCGCAATGTTTTAAAAAACAAATATCAACAAAAGGATTCCATAAGGTTTTATGAATGGATTTCAAGTAATACATTGACATAATTAAAAGAGCATTAAAACAGTCTCAACAGCACTTTTTAGCTCACTGCCCCGTCTGGCAGCGCCTGCTTCCAAAACATTGCTTTAGACACTCATCACACAGCTGCAGCCGAAGGACACCTGTAGGGGATTTGGTAGGGCCTGCTGATTCACTCCCACAAAAGAAGAATATTTTTCTCACTAGTAAACCCTTGTTTTTAGAAATTATACTCAATTATTATTTTTGCATTTTAAATTGTAGCAGTTAAAAAGTTTATGGAATTCTGTAGGTGTATAAATACTCAGGTAATAATCTCCCTTTTGCAACGCAGGTGGCGGTGGGTATTTTAGAGATCTCTTTTATCAATGTAATTTCCATAGGATGTTGGCAGTTGTACTGATCTGGAGTTGAATAGCAGTTTTACAAACTTAAGTCTGTGTTTCTAATTCAGTTTTCTTTGTGAATTATTTTAGTTCTGGTGTGGTTTGGGAAATGAAACCAAAACAGAAATGGAAGCCTTTTAGTCAAAAGCAGATAATCCTCCTGGAGCAGTCATACCAGAGACACCAGGGCTCCCCGGGCCGTGGCTGGGTGAAGCTGGAGAATAATTTTGAGGTATTCTTCAGTTTTTTGCTTCGAGTTTATAGGTATATTTTCTTGGAGTTGGTAATGGGGGTGAGTAATTTACTGTCCATTATGTGTAGAAATTGATATATTTATTAGTAAACTCTTACTAGTAGGAAAGTCAGTGTATAATTGAAATACTATGTAATGTTATTATAATTTAACGTAGACTGCAGTCATATACTGTGAAGCCTGATTTAAACGCATCTCTTCTGTATTTTTATTACTTGTTCAGTTTGCAAGTGTTTTGTGAAACTTTTTAAGATTATACAGCAAGTGTGGTGCTTTATTAGAAATTTTACTCCTATTCTGAACTGTTCCTGCAGTTACTAAGTGAAGACAGCTATATTGACTACTTCATAGATGGAGAAGCCGCAGACACCACGCTCAGTTAAACTCCTTACGTTTAAATGATTGCCGGTATATCCATAAGCGCATGGGTGCTCTGCAGACGCCTCGAGCCTGGTCTCAGCGACCGCCTCGCGGGCTGCGCAAAGCCAGTGCCTTCGCGACTCTGTCTTGCTGTCTGAGAGCCGAGTCCGTACTGGCTGCGCTCCCCACCCTGTCCGTGCCGGCTGTGCCCAAGTGACGGGTCGGACAGGGGCGTGCCGGCAGCGTAGGGCACGCACAGCTAGTACCTTTCTAGAAAAGTGATTCTGCTTCAGAGAGCTCAGCTGTAGATGGCCTCAAGACCTTTTGGTGAGACTCAGAATTAAAGATCTCTTGCGCCTTCAGTTTCATCTACACGCAGTTATGTGAGACGGGATACTCTTGAGAACACTAACTCATTGTGGAAAATGTGCTTTTCTCCAGGTCAATTTTGATAAAGTTCCAATGGAAATGCGTCTTCCCATTCGGTGCCCTATTAAACGAGATTTTCTATCAGGAATTCAGGTTGAATTTAAGCAGTCTCCTCATCAGAGGAGTTTAAGGGCCAGGCTGTACTGGCTACAGGTGAGAACTGCCATCCTTATTTGCATAAATGTAATCACCTTGGTAGTCTGGAGAATGGAGTCCCTCTGTTTATGTCAACGCTGGTGCGCCTCGTGGGTCTTGTGGACCTGGGAGTGCCATGCAGTGGGTGGGCCCTGCGCCAGAGTCAGAAACACAGAGATTGGCGTCTCCTACTTGGTATTTTTTTCCCTCTCTTGTATAGCCTGTGGGCTCAGCATCTCCCTTAAAGTCTGTGTTCAGAGACCGCAAGAGTCTTGACACTGTTGAATTTGCCCATTAAGGGCCGGCTAACTAGCTCAGTGGATTAAAGCACCTGTAAGCAGGCGCAGAGGCTGGGGGTTTAATCCCTGGGCCTGCCATGCTGGCCCCACCCAGGGCATACTGAGATGGCAATTGACACTGGGCGTGCTGGCGCACACCTGTAATCCCAGCTCTTGGAAGGCTGTACACAGGCAGATCACTATGAGTTTGTTCTAGTAGTGAGACTCTGAACACCCTGTAGACCCTTCTCGAAAATACAAAAAAAAAAAGAAAGGAAATCTGAATTTGCCCATTAACCTGCCCACAGGCTTTCTTGTCCTGAGAGGACATCATTTTTTTTTAAATTTTTTATTTTATTTTATTGAGAAATAACAATGAGACAGTTTCAAAACTGATTAATAGGAGAGTTTCAGTAATTAATACATTGTACATTGT
>NDGM011035818.1:0-25278 GCA_002564305.1 Octomys mimax
TTCTACAACAAGAAGGAAAGACAACAACGACGAAGACAACAAGATCAGGAAGAAGACCGAAAAGACAATGTGACCCCAAAGTACTTTAAACAATTTGTTGGAACATGTATCCTACTACTTTGTAAATTAAACACCCAGTAATGCTCTGCAAAAGAAATAAATTTATATGTACAAGATATTTCATTCACAATGCTGGATTAAATACTTCCCCGGGGTAGTTTAGCACACATTTTAACATAAAATAATTTTCCTTTCGGCAGGTTTAAATAAAAGTTAAATGTAACTAAGAAAAGCTATCACTGTTCTGTGAATAAACACTGAGAATTAAGCTCAAAGATGAGTAACACAGCTGAACATACTCTGGCTTAGCAGATAGATGGACACCGTAAGAGGAAACTGTTTCACACTAACTCTCCAGTTACGTTTTTGCCTTAGAAATCATTTGTAAATGCAGTATAACTTTTTAAAGGAGGAAACTCTGAAAGAAAACAACTTGCTGGTTGAATACCACAAAAAACAAAATGACTACAAAAACTTCACTTTTTTCTATGTTTACTCAGTCTCTTTTCATATAAAAATAAGTGTTACGTTCCCATCAGAACATTAGACAATTACATCTGTGCTTTAAAAAAAAGTTGGTCACTCAAGGATATTAGAATATTTTAAAGGATTTAGATTACCAGAATGTACAGATATAACTCAATATAAACTGTAGCCAAAAAGAAATGAGGATGAAAATATGAAATCATTCACATGGAATAAAAACGTTATTAATTAGATGAGTTAAATATTCAAAATATATGGAATGTGACAGTAGATATATATGTATCTACTTCAGAACTAGGAAGGGCAAGGAAAGTTTAATATGTAATAATTCGTACCTTACATTTAGTTAAATATAAACATTTGTTATTTATACATAAAACTGCTGTCAAAAACCAACTAATAAATGGTTTAGTTGCACTTGCTTTACTTCTTGTAATTTCCAAGTGTTAACTTTTCTTAGATTGAAATCAACTGTCCCCTAGTGCACTTTTTAGTTCATGTCCTAATATAATTAAACCTTTATAAGTCCCATCACCTAATGCATAAATATACAGAAATTAATCCCTTTTAGTTGGATCATATTTTATGCTGACTTTTTATAGTCAAAAACCAGAAATGATTTCCTCCTGCAAGTACTCTACACCCTGTAACAAAACATGCCATGCACTCAAGGGAAAAGGTAAGCATGGCTAGCTTGTGAAATGCCAAAGAACTGCTGAGCTCTGCTTCCTCCACGTGTGGCCCCAGTGACACTAGGCAAGGCTCCATATTGCTTGCCAAAAGCTTCCACAAATCCAAGTTAGCTAATTCCTGGAAACAAAGGTTTTAGGCTCCTTTTGGCACTGGATCGTCTCACCCAGCAGCTTTATGTTTCCCCCCACAGCACCCACACGCCTCACCACAGCGATGGCACATTCTCAAAGGGACGTAGCAGCACATACATGGTACAATGAAAGACAAAGCTACCAGGGCTAACCATCGTAAGCAGAACTTGTCGTCGCTAGTGTCGCATGAACAGGGATCAGAAAAATCTCCCTCTGAGTCTGACATACAATGATACAACATGCTTTCTGCACAGAGCATGCAACTAACTTGATATATGCATCTTTTAATAGGATCCGGAGCATCCTGACATTTCCCCCTGCCATTTTCTTCATGATTGAACCTTTCCTGGCAGTATACGCAGCGAGAACGTTCACCATCCTCTTTTCTTCGTTTTGACTTCTTAACTTTTAATGGTTGTGTCTTAAATACCACAGAGTCTTTGAGTGAACTTAACTTAGTCTCATCCCCACATGAGTAGAGATAGTCTGATTTTTTACTGTCTGGCTTAGAAAAGTGAATACTGGAATCAGCATCCTCTCTCTCCAAGTCATTTTTCCACATGTCAGGATGCCTGTAGTCTGCGTACCGGCGTATTAGGATATCTCGAGGATTTATTCTGACAATCTCATCCTCATCTTGAAAGCTGACGTGTCTGACTGACTTCAGAGGGACCTAAAATGCAAAGAGAGGAACAGTGAAGACTATAACAGTTAATTTTAAGGGTCAACCTTATAGTGACACTTCTCTAGGTATTTGTTCAAAGATGATTGTGGAAGTTTTATGATTTGGTTTTTGGATGACAAGTCCTCAGTGGGTGGACCACGACTGAAGCACGGTAGCTTCCACAATGGGCGTGGATCTCACCCAACTAATTTGCAGACTTACGGAGTGAAGAGTGCTGTCCCTACAGCAAGACACAGTTCTGCCAATGGGCTTCATGTGGATTCAGACCACGATTCTCCTCTAGTTTCCAGCCTAATGGCTTACCTGGAAATTCTTAATGTGTGCCTCCACTATCACACGAGTGAATTCCTTAAAAATAAAATTTCCTGCAAATCTTCCTGATTCAGCACAGAAGAACCCTAACAGAGATTTTGATGTCAAGAGGTGGGGCAGGACTGTAACAAGTCTCTTGAAAACGTGGCAATTGTTCTGGAATTAGGTAGTAGGCAGAAGTTGAAAGAGTTTTAAGATGCATGTGTGGAAGAACCTTTAGATGGCTACTGGTAGAAATAAATGGTGACTTTAAAGGTCCTTCTGGGGAAGCTTCAGATGGGAATGAGGGGTGGAAAAAGGCAATCCTAACTAACTACAAAGTGGCAAAGAAAAAGAACCACGTTCTAGTGGTTTCTAATTATTTTGGAAGTTAGCACTTGTGAATGTTAAAAACATGGAGTAGTGAAATATGGCTTAATTTGTCCTTGATGTGTATAGTAATATATGAGAGGACCAAGATAAATTGAAAAGAGGAATTGTTAATCAACATGAGACCAGAATTTAAAGACCTGAAAAATTCTTAGCCTAATTATATTGCCAAAAAATGAGAAAAGCGTATCCTGGAGAAAATACCAAGGATGTGGTGGGACAATCACATGATAAAGCATAAGGATGCCACATTAGACCAAAAAGGGGCAGAGACAGGATGAAGAAAGGCTCTAGGGTTCTGCAGAGTGTGCCAAGAGGGTTATGAGGCTGTGAGCAATCACTATCCTTTAAGAAATGGGAAATAGCTCCTGAAGGTGAAGTTGTTTCCCTCAGAGCCCAGGGAGCAGGGCCAACTCCTCAGAGGGAAATGGTGCAGCAGCCCAGGGCCCTGGTCATGACGCTGACACTGAGGGTTCTGGGGGTGGGACCACCAACCCAGGGGGGACCTGGAGGATGGGTCAGGAAGCCAAAGAGGATTAATACCAAGTTTTAAAATCAAGTGAAATTTTCCCTCTAGGGTTAGACTTACTCAGGACCCAGGACAGCTTCTCTCTTTCAGTTTCTCACTTTTGAAATGGAAATGAAAATATATTATGTCTTTCCTACCCCAGCACTTCAGAAGCCAAAATGGGTTTATGGTTCATAGCTGGAGGGAAAGTTTGCCTTAAGACAAATCATACCTTGACTCTCACCCATTCTTAGTTGAGGTGATTTTTCAGAAGAGATCAGGGACTGACAACAGAGGTAGAATAGGTTGGTGGGATCAAGGGAACCAATTCTGACCGGAAACTAGAACGTGGTGGGCTCAACTGTCCCCTCTCCAGGATATGCAAGTAAGCGATGGCTGGAGATATGGTCTTTAAAATAAGGCACCAGAGTAGGCCTAATTAATTTCATTAGTATCCCTGAATAAAGAAGAAATCTGGGATTCACTAGGAATATATGAGCAGAGGAGAAAACTGTGTGAGCACACGGTGAAACAGTGGCCAGTCAGAGACCAAGCAGAAATGGCTCAAAGACACCAAGCATACCTCCACCCTCAGAGTCCTAGTGTCCAGAGCTCTGAGGATGTGTTCTCTTGTAACAGTCGCTCATTCTGTGGTACAGTATTTTGCTATGGTAGCCCCAGAAAACATTTAGACTGGGACACACACGTCTATAGCCTGGCCATGCAGCCAGTCTCTGGCTTAAATGATGCAATACACACACACGTGCCTGAGTAATCACCCGTTCCATGCCTAGGCCCTCACAGATTGGGTCTTTGAGGATAAAGAACAAAATTAAGTCTTTTTTTTTCCCCCCCTGCTCAAATTCTTATGTCAATGCTAAATTTCTGAACACAGGGACTAGTCTACAAGTAAACAACTAACTGGGGCTAGGGAGAGCTTCTATTCCCCAATATCTAGAAGTGGGCTTAAATTCTAAGTCCAGTAGGGGGAAAGATACTATCTCTTCAATTAGCAACATAAAATGGTCTCATCTGATGATAAATACAAACTCACAAGAGAAGTTTGGAGGGGGTCTAAATACCAGGATGTTAAAAGCCCACATGCAGAAAAGCTAAAAACTAAAATTTTTTGTGGTATCCTTCAACTGACTAGAGAATTAGAACCATAAAATTTCACCTACCTGCTAAGTAGATATTTCACGTTAGAAGGTATCACTTACCCTATTTTGGGACTTTAGACTTCCAGATTCCTTAGATATCTGCCGCTGTACATATTCCATACTTCTGGTCTGAATGTCTAGGCCTGGCTGACTAAATGTTATCTAGAATACAAACATTTTCCACATTAAATGACTAGAGAACAAATCGCTTTTAATGAAACCATATAAAGTACACATTCCAAAATTTCATCATCTGTTGTGAAGATATAAAAAGCACTGAGTCATACCCTCCACCTTTATGTGTTGGAAATTAGGTTTCTGTTTTCCTCTTTGGGGAAAAAAAAAAAAAAGTGGTGGGGCTCAAACCTACGCCTCATATTACCTGCTAGGCAAGCATTTGGACCATAGCAATATCCCCACCTGTTAGGTCCTGATTTATCAAGAATATGTTTTCCCCAAAATAACAAGCACCCAAGTGTCTTGGGTGTGATTGTGTAAATAAAATGTTATAGCTATATATAGTCCTCAACCCTCCTCCCAAGGAAATTCTGATATACAAAGTCAAGGAATAAGAAGCAGGGCCAATTACTACTATTTAATATACAGTTGGGAGGTGGTGGTGATTAAAATATCCAGAAATTCAACAGTAACAATTATACAACCTTGTGAATACAGTAATATTTACCAAATTGTATTCTTCAAATGGGTACATTTCTTAGTTTGTTAAGTTGCAAAGCTCATTTCACAATTACATTACAAAAATAATATAACAATCCTTAATTTTTAGAATTTTATGATGAAAAACTATATATACATAAAAGGACAGAATAGTATAATGAATTTCCATACGTCTACCAGCTAGCTCCAGTAATTATCAGTATTTCAGTAATCTTGCTTTTTTTGATTATTTTCCTGGAATGTTTGGGTCCAAGTCCTGTCATTAAAAATGTAATAAAACTACAGCTCTGAAAATAAAAGTGCATAAGACAGTATTTCTAAGTTACTTTTTTTTTTTTGGCAGAACCAGGGATTGAACTCAGACCCTTGCACTTGCCAGGGAAGTGCTTATTCCACTGAGCCATCTTCCCAGCCCCATAAGACAGTATTTCTAACATGACACATACAGTAAAAAATATTTATTTCACCTCACACATTCAGTGCCTGTCACAGACGTTAACCATCATGGATCACCTCTAACATAGTCTTCTAAAACTGTATATATACAAAAATATAACCACATATATAAGGGTACACGGTGATCTTTAAACTATTAAATAAAATGAGACACTTGTACCACGCCTTGTTTTATACACTTAGTGATACATTATGGGCCTCGTGTCTATAATTAGGACACTTAAGAATTCAGGAATAGAGAACACTGTAGATTAAGCGGTCTGGGAAGGCTTCACAAAGGAAATTAGGTTTAAAGTAAACACAGACTGAGCTATGTATTTGGTGAGGTGTAAGAATAACAAAAGAAACAAACAAAGGAGCATAATTAAAAAGGCAGAAAGGGAGTTTATCTCCTGATGAAATACAATAATCTCAAATAACACATTAAACGTATATACACCTGAAACATACTTCAAAAACGTTTACTTAACTGAATTTCAGTTTCAGAAACGTCATACATACCACTTAAAAACAACTTTGAAAACTACCTTAGTGAACAGAGTATCAGTCCTTTCACATGATACATAAAAAGACAAATGACAATATTGTTCTGTACTTACTCAATATTTTGTAATAGCAAGCAGAAACACCAAAAACGACACCCAGTGTTTGGTGGCAGATTTATTTATGTCAATAGGCATGATTGGGATCACGCCCAGAAATCAGGCCCCGACTTCTGGTGGTCCAGGGCTTCTATGGGAGAAGCCAGCAGGTTTACAGAGGCAGAACGGCTCGTCAGTTGGGGACTGGTTTACACAACGTGCGTCACAGAGACCAGCTATGCAGCACGGTGACCAACCCTTTCTAAACTGGAACAGAAACCACTACCTGGGTGACCAACAAACTGAAGTATGCTGCCTGCAGTTTTATAAAGCACACACCAATCAACTGCTGCTTTTCAAAACACTTTAATTTTGGTATTTTCCTACAATATTTAGGAGGACTTATCAGCTGAAAGGGCCAGCAGAGG
The DNA here is from genome assembly GCA_002564305.1 of Octomys mimax. Taxonomy (NCBI): domain Eukaryota; kingdom Metazoa; phylum Chordata; class Mammalia; order Rodentia; family Octodontidae; genus Octomys; species Octomys mimax. The sequence continues at coordinate 6,548 of NDGM011035818.1, forward strand.
GATTTCTTCAAATTTGGTCACAAGAATTTTAAGAAGATTCCATTTACAATGAGAATCACAGTAAAACAGTTATAAACAAAAGTAACAAACCTCATAAAAGATATACAAATCTTGTCATGAAAAAATACAGAGTTTTCTGAAGAGGAACAGAACTGGAGAGATCCTTTTCATGGACAAGACTGACTGAAGCACGTTTGAAGCTAACACACAGGGTCAATGTAATTCATATTTAAGCCAATTAAGGATTTTTCACCAAGCTTGATGAGGTTGTTCTAAAGTAGCCACAAAACAAAACAAAATGAAGCGAAACAAAATGTGAAACAAAATGCAAAACTCAAAAACAAAACAAAACAAAACGGAAAAGGGTATATGTCACTGGTGTTAAGACAAAGACTAATAGATCAGAGTTCAGCAACATACATGGATCTTGAGGTATGAGGCTGGAAATATGATCACTACAGCACAGTATGCGAATAGGAGAAAGGGTCCAACAAATAGTGTTAACAATGCATTATCTGTACAGAAAAATAAAGTCCAGTCATGGAAATCAGTTTAAAGTGGACTAAAGACAAACCTTCATGATGTTCAGAATAGGGAGAAAATTCTGGAGACAAGGACAAGGAGAATTTTATAAAATAACATTGGAAAAAGTATTATTCCAGCTGCAATAGTCTGGAACAGTTGTTCACTGAAGCACCACAAAGAGTGGAAACAATCACAAACTAAGAAGCATCAGCCATAAAATAAAATTTCAAAAAGAATTTGTACTCAAAGTATGCAGAAACATGACACTGAAAACTTTATTCCTTAGCAAGGTTACATTAAAGCATGTAGTTATATAAATCTGTGAAGAACCACCACATCTACATCTATAACCTTTCAAATGTTTAATATGTATTCCCTGTACTCATGGAACAGTGACAGGGAAGACTAATTTGTTTACAGCCTTTTGTAGCACAATGACACCTAACATCACACTAAATGACACCAAACCAAACTGTAAGACCCTACAGAAATGCATGCACGTGAGTAACTGGAGACGAAGCCTGCACCAACACTGTTCCTACAAACATTAAGAACCTAGAAACAACTGCAGAAGAAATCCACTAACAGAAGAAGTCCCAGAAATAGTCAGAGCACAAGAACACAATTGAAGGCAAGGTTACCACTAGGACGAAGATAAGGGGTAGCCTTGAAGACAAGGGAATGGAGGCAAGGAGACGGTTTTTACTTTAGTAGTTCATAAGAGTTCAGTATGTACAAAGTATGTCATAACCTGCGTATACCTGCATTTTGAATCAGTGTATCAGCCAAAGGATTAATTACTTTATTTTCTTGCTGGCCCCATCCAAAGAATTTGAACTGGCCAGAAAAATGTAAAAAATGAGTCAAAAGGCCACACTGATAATGTCTACCTATCAAATCATAAGGAAACAGACAAACCTAAGCTAGCAATGACAGTTCTCCATGTGCATCATTTCTGCAAATCTACTGAATATGGGCCATGTCTGCCTTTATTTCAGACTGTTTCTTCAAGGATATATGTATAGTGAAATTCTTGAAAGGTACAAAGTTCCCTCTGTGAAGAGAGGCTTGCTTAGTGCCAGAATGCCAATGATCTCTGACCCTATCAACCAGCAGGCTAACTTCCCAGCATATAACACTTGGCTTCAGGATATTCTGGCTCCAGTGAAGTGATGCACACCCAATATGTATGTGACCACCACCCTCACGGGATCAGGGACCGACACAAACATCAAACTCATGCTAGGGTATTGTGCTGCAAGTCTTTTGTGCTGATTCAATAGTCCTAGCATGTGCAAAACCATCTATGTTGGTTTAAATTGAGCATCACACATGACTTTTTTTTTTTTTTAATGCATTTGGTACAGGGTCTGCAGGGTCTACAGGGTCTCATTATGTACTACGTAATCAGACTCATAGTGATTCTCCTGTTTTCAGCCTCCTAAGCACTGGGATTACAGGCACTTGCCACCATGCCCAGTCTCAACTGCCATCTCACTGGGCCTCAGGGGCAGGGCTGGCATGGCATGCTGGGATCGAACCCCGGCCACTGCACTCTGCCTAAGCAGGCACTTTAGTCTGCTGAGCTATCTGGCTAGCTCTACACTATGACTTTTAATTTTCATTTTCTTAAACCTGATTATGAAAATCTTTGAAAGAAGACTTAAGTCTTAGTTTCATGAAACAGAGAAGTTTCTGATTTGTAAATGAAGACAGATGGTATAACAGGAGATTCATCCTTGTGGGGCCTCTCAGGTCATATCCAGTTGTGTAACTGGGATACAATATTAACAGTGCTAGCTGGACACAACTGCATATGGCTGATTAAGAAACTTCTATCTTGTACCCTGTATCTCTGAAAGAGAAAAACTATCCCATTCTACTTCCTACCGAGAGGTCACCTATTTTAACATCAGTAAGTTATAAATACCACATCTAGTTATGCAAATTCATACGACTGCTGTGCTTAGAATGCAGGGAACTACGAAGAAGCCTAGTACATGGACTAGTGTTCCCCAAAGTCCAGGTGCTGAAAAATGTGAAGGTTCAACGGAACACCACTGAGGTGACACCTGTCAATTCTACTACCACAGGAGTGGGCTCCTGATTAAAGAACATGTTTGTTCCCCTTTTTTCTCTCTTGTCCTGTCGCCTTCTCTGTCTACCATGGGATGGCAGAGCAAGAAGCCTTTACTTGTTGCTGGCACCTTAATACTGGATTTTCCACCCTTCAAAACTATCAGAATTTTTTAAATAAATTACCCAGGTGAGGACTGCGGAGATGGCTCAGTGGTCTGTCTAAGAGTCTGCCTAGGCAACAGCAAGGACCCAGGTTTGATCCCAGTACCACATGCTACACTGGGCCTGCCCCAGGTGCACTAAGCCAGCCACCAAGACCAGGTGTGGTGGCGTACACCTGTAATCCCAGTGCTGGAGAGGCTGAACAGGATCACTACAAGTCTGAGCTGTGTAGTGAGACCCTGTATCAAATATATAAAATTTAAAAAAAAATTACCCAGGTGGTTACAGAAACACAGAATGGACAATAAACCTTGTTTCTCTATGTTGCATCAATCTTGGAGAAAAATGCAAGTGTCAATTATAAGAGACTAAGAATAAAATACTACTTAAATGTACTTAAAATATTTTCCTGCTATATATAAGTCATTTAATCATGATATAATAGCTTTAAGAGATGGAAAACAGTATCATCACAATCCACAGAGGAGGGACAGTAAGGTATGTAGCATATACATATATCCAACAAACGGCTTACTTCCAAAATAACTACAAACAAGCCTAAGAAAAATAAAGACAATTGTTCCATTAAAAAAACTTGAACAGGGCTGGGAAGACAGCTCAGCAGCATAAGGGCCTGCCTGATAAATACAAGGTCCTGAGTTCGATCTCTGGTATCCACCCCCACAACTTGAACAAGTACTTTACAGCAGCATTTCTGAATGGTCAAGAAACAAAAAATTACTCAATACTGTTATCATTCAGGAAAATATAAATTAAAATCACAATAAAATATCACCCTTAAAAAAATAAAATATCCCTAATGACTAAATCAGAAAGGGGGTTGCTCAACACTATTTATTCAGGAAAATTCCCACCATTTGTGGAAATATAAAATAGAAGAGTATTTAGAATACTTTTGTGACCAAAACTGACACTCCATTAAAATTGTATCACGTAGTCTTTGGTTTCTTTGTATTTCTGGTATTGTGAAATTACTTACTGTATAAAGCCCAACGTGCTTTTGCACAACATAAAACTTCAATAATCTGGTCCCTGTCCTTTGTTCCTTCTTCTTCTTTTTAATGCTCACGCTGTCGTTTCACCAGATCACGCACCTTTGCTCATACTGGTCCCTGTTATGGACTGAATGTGTCTCTCAAAAATTCAGGTGTTAAAATTCTAACCCCCAAATTAACAGTTATTTTGAATTGGAGTGTTTCAGAGATAGAACATGAGTACAAGGCCTTAGTCTGCTGGGGTCAGCGTCTTTATCAGAAGAGCAAACGCCAAAGTTGATGCCCGTCCCTGCCCAGTGAAGACAGAGCAGGAGGGCAGGAGTTGGCAAGCCCAGAAAGGAGCCTCCCCTCAGAACCACTTGGGCTGACACTGTGGCCTCTCAGCACCCACAGCAGGAGGAAAGCCTTCCTTCTGGTTGAGAAACGCAGTTCATATTTTGCCATGGTAGCTGAAGCGAAGGTGCTCTTGTCCTCTTCCTATGTCCTTTCCCACAGCCAGCCCAACCCCCTTCAGTTAGCTAATAATCTGTCTTACCCTTATGAAGTTCAGTCATACCTCCAAAAACAACTGTCATCTTCTGGCCCAAGTTCAATATTCGTATTCTGGATTTCAATAGCTCCATGAACACACACCTACTACGCCACCAAAAACTTCTTTGGAATGGAAATGATGGCTTATTTTCCCTTGTAACTTTCAACTTTAAGCCTTGAGTGTGACATATGCTCTATACATATGGCATACAATAATTAATGGTAATAATTTGTTGAACTAAACATTTTATCATGTCTTTAATTTATTTGGGCTTATGCAAATTTCTTTCCTAACAAATTGCATGTTTGTGTTCCTCAGGGAAAAAGGAGAATCATTAGACAAACACCGGCTGGGCTTTCGGCATAGCCACCGGGCCCCAGACTCTGAGAGCTGACTTCTGAACGATGTGAACTTGAATTACGCAGGTGCACTTATATGTGGAATTTTCCTTTTTAAGAACAAGTGAATTGTTTAGCCTAAAAATATTTTTAAAAATAAGAAAAAGGGAGGCCATAAACAGATAAAAAATACAAGTAGAAACAATTATAATCACGACACCATATTCAGTGTAAATGCAGCACTGAATCCTGTGGTTTCAACTGAGGATCTCTCTCAGTAGGTAAGCACGCATAGGCAGGGCTCTTGGAAGGCAACTGACTCGTGTGGGCATACAGATGGCTTGCTATTAGAGGCAGGGTCTGGTCAGAAGTGGGTCGCTGGGAGCAGGACCTGGAAGCGCACCGCACCCTCCCAGACACTGCCCTTCTCTCCCTCTGCTTCCTGGCTGTTAGGGTGCAAGCACTTCTCCTCCAAGGCAGGCCCTTTTTCCATGACACTTCTGCCTCGCAGCCAGCCATCCATGGACTGTAACAAAAACAAAAGTAAACCTCATCTTTTAACTGTGGGTGCTGTGTACTGTGTCCCAGCAATGAGAAAAATCACTAAGACAAAGCATTACTGTATAAAATAACTGCAATACATCCTGTACCCTGTAGTCATTTAGTGACTACCCCTTCACAACTTGTAAATACCTGCTTAAAATGGTATGACAATGCTCACCCGCAGCAAATAGCACATCCTCAGTAAAAAGTGATGTGTTGATTGACTATGTTACGGGTAAGGCTTTCTGGCCAACAGCATGCTATTAAATTCTGGGGAAATCACTAGATGAAGGAGGGCAGAGTGGGCCTTAAGAGAGAGTTCTGAGCAGCCCACCCTGGCCATTGGCCTCGTAACATCAGAGTCCAGGTGCTATAGCTGCAGTCACTGTAACCATGAGGAGTAAGGTGATGACCTAGCAGCCCACCAGCCACCTGCCCTCAGTGTTCTTGGCACCATGGCCCAGGCCAGCACCTCTAGTGGTAATGCAATGTTCATGCGGACAAGAAAGTTATAGCAATGAGGACTTGGGGAATTGCAAAGTTGTTTAATTAAGAAATGTGGTCTCCCCAGGGAGACAGCTCAGTGGCGCAAATGCCTGCCTGGCAAACACAAAGTCCCCAGTTCAATCCCTGACAAACACACACACACACACGCACGCACACATGCACACGCACACACAAATCCCAGGAAGTGCCCTGGCAGTGCAGGAGCAATGAGTATAGGAGCGTAGAGTAGACATATTGTTGAAAAAAAGGGAGTAGACACAATGTTCAGGCTGTGGTGGGGTGCCACTTCAAGGTGGAAAACACTCAGCAGACCATAGCCAATACAGACCCTACTACACTGCAGGGGTCCTGCATGTAATTACTAGAGAATTATCATAAGAGAGGCAGAGGGGAATAGAAGGGATTGGAGGATGCTCCTAAAGTCAGGCTACACAATGGCAATCCCCGCCAGAGGCAGAAGTTCCTGCTTTGCTACAGGTGAAGTCCAGGCCTTGACCACAGTATTCCAAACTTCCTGTGCAGGAGGACCGAGAGAGGGTACTGACAACTGGAGTGCAAGAGCACAAAGGAGACCAGCGCATGCCCCACGTCAAGGCTATGCATGGCCCACGACTGCACATGTGCACTCCTCACCGAGGCAGCACTGGAGAGGATGCAACGAAGAGAAAAAGGAAATCAGGATGAAACCCAACACTGCCAGCAACCTACCTCACTGGTTTTACTGCCTGAATTTCAATTACTGATGCAGGTGCCAGAAAACGCCTACAAGACGGCAGACAAAAGCAGCCAAGACCACAGTAGTGACCAGCCCGACTTTCCATCCCACTGTCCTCAGGCAGGCGTGCCAAAGAGAAAGGAGCATGAGCTTTCAAGTTAAAAGTGAACAGAGCCTTGAAGCTGGGGGCCGTTAGTGCTCATGTCCTGCTACTGAGCGCTGAATTATAAATAGCGGCACCGCTTACACAGCGCAAAGGCTTTACTTCCACCAAAAGATGTTTCTTTTTGGTAATGACAAACACGCTTCTAAAAAGAAAAGCCTTTTTTTCTCAATACAGCTTTTAAAGTTTATCTATTTCATACTTGGTCAAAATGAAAATTTCAAGAACCTCATTTTTAATTTGTAACAAAAGCTCACAACTTACAAGCTAAAGCCATCAACACACCGCAAGCACGTGTTAATAAACATTTCTAAGAAAAGCCGAATGACATGAAGCCCATGGTTATAGCTGCCTGATGGGCTGCGGCAGCAGAATCACTTGAGCCTGGAGAATGAAGACTAGCTCGGGTGACATAATGAGACCATGTCTCAAGAAAGCAAAACCAAACCTAACCTAAAGAAAACAAAACAGAAGCATTATATACTGATTTTTTACTCTGCGTGAGCAAATGCCCAATATCCACACTGTTCAAGGGTCAACTGTGTACCTTATGGATATCAAGAATGTAGGGATTCAAAAATACTTTTAAGGGCTAGGCAGATAGCTGGGCAGTCTAAGTGCCTGCCTGGCAAGCACAAGGGCCCGGGTTCGATCCCTGGCACCATATGCCGTGCTGGACCCGGAACCTCAGGCGTGCTGTGATGGCCACTGGAACTGGGCATGCACTTCTGCAATCCCAGTGCTGGGGAGGCTGAAAACAGGAGGACTACTAAGAATCTGAGCTGTGTAGTGAGACCCTGTACCAAATACATAAAGAAAACACTAAAAAAAATACCTTTAAAAACATGCTTTATGGCCCAGTGTATTGTTGCCCACCTGTAATATTCTCTACTTGGGAGTGCTAAGGCAGAAGGGTTCCAAGTGTGAGGGCAGAGTGGGAAACTGAGACCCTGTTTTTCAAAAAGAAAAGTGTAGGAGAGCTGGCAATGTGACTCAGTGGTAAAACACTTGCCTCACCTACACCAGGCCCTGGGTTCAATCCCTAGTATGAACAAAATAAAAACACCAAACAGCCAAGTTTGGTGGTTCATGCCTATAATCCTAGCGCTCTGGGAGGCTGAGTCAGGAGGATCAAAGGAGGAGAGTCAGGATAGAGAGAAAAGAGAGAAGGAGGGGGAAGAAAGAAATGGTCACTCTTTTACTCTTGTTACTATATATTAAACTGCATGTGAATGCTCACTCCAGCAGCACACATATTAAACTATATCTGAGTTCCCACAGGAATAGTGTCAAATGCTTATTTAAAAAAAAACAAACACATTCATTTAAATCAGTGAGGGAAGCGGGATCAAGAATAGGCTTCTGGTATTTTCTTAACACCTTTGAAAAGCACCAAACAGGATTATGTCCTACAGCCAAGTTTTCATTTTTAGATTCTTCTGACTGGAGCCATCAGAAAGCTGGATACGTGATACCTGATGGGAATGCTTTTCTTAAATAATGTAAGAACACATTTGTAGTTTTTTAGGTAAACTATAAGAGGCAACTTCCTTATTTTTTTTTCTTACTGACTTTGCCACAGATATGTTAGTGGAGAATTTTTAAGCAGTTTCTTTGATCTGAGAAATTCCTGTGTGTGTGCGTGTATTTTTTTTTTTTGTTTGTTTTTTTAAAGAAGTCTCTCGCTATTTTGAATTTTTATTTATTTACCTATTTGGTACAGAGTTTTTGGTACACAGCTCGGACTTGTAGTAATCCTCCTGTCTCAGCCTCCTTGGTGCTGGGATTATAGGTGTGTGCCACCACACCCAGTTCTAGGGCCGGCATGGTGTGCCCAGGATCCTGGGGCAGGCATGGCATGTAGTACCAGGGATTGAACTGGGTCCTTGCGCTTGCCAGGCAGGTGCTTAGACTGCTGAGCTATCTCATCTCTTACAAAGAGAAACTTTTGTTTTCCAAGAGGCTGGAATGCTTTTTCACTTCTAGATAATGAAACTTTCACTGAGCACATTATTCAGTTTTATCTTGGCCAGCAAAAAATTTAAAAGTAAATTTAAGGCTTATTACATGCCTATGACTTGATGGTAAATGTTTACTGTCAAACCGTGAATCTGACTTATTGTAAGTCATATTCTTCTGATCTTCCTGTGTTTTTGTTGGTGGTATTTTATCTAGAGAAGGACAGATGGTCCATGTCTTTTGCCAATACACTGGATGTCCACACATCTGCTATGCATGCTGAAAAATATTTACTTTCTCACCTGACTGGCTTGGCTTTGCAAATAAACTCTTCTGGCATTCAGATCTTCAAAGGGCGTTGGTCTTATATTTGAGCTTCTATAAGGGTCACTGGTAACAACTGTCTCATGATGGAAAAGGTGTTCTCTTACTAGAGAACTGGAAGCATCCTCTTCAGTTGCCTGTTGGAATTAAACCGCAAGACACTGGTTGTCAGAAGAAAAAAAAAACTTTAAAAGATATTTCATAATAAATATTTATGTCTATAATTAAGAAACAATTTCAAAATAATATGACTCTGGGAGGAAAAAAAAAAGAGTTGTACAAGCAAATGTATTTTTTCACTGAAAAATCACTTAGAATTAGAAGGCCACCACTCCCCATGTAGAAGGCATCAAATTCAAGAAAGATCTTAAATATAATAAAATATGAATATGTAGAAAATAACTTAGGACAAACATACAAACTGGCATAAGTCTTTGTTGTTGTTGTTGTTTTTGCGGAACTGGGGATTGATCTCACGCACTTGCGCTTGCCAGGGAAGCACTCACTCCACTGAGCCATCTTCCCGGTCCCTGGCATAAGTCTTAATATGCATGTTAAAAATAAACAGCAGACAGAAAAACCTGCATTATAGATACAGTGTACAGAAAGAAGAAAAAAACCCCAGCAGTCCGTGATCTTACTGAATGAATAAATCAGCCTGAATTTGATGCTTCCTTATATGTAAAGATTTAAATCATCATCAGAGATTCAGGTAGGGAGATATTCCCAGGCAATGAGAGTCCCTAAAGACAGACTTTTAAAATTTCTACAACACGCAATAACTGGAATTTAACACATTTCAAAGTCATTGATTTCCTTTCATTTAGTTTGTAGGTGAAGTAGGATTATTTGAATAATCCAAAGAACAAGTAAAGAGCAAAATAAAGTGATAAAAGGGAACAGGGAGGTGAATCCTTTGCAAATGGAAGGGGACCTGGTCCGAGGGTGGGGAGATTTCCATGTGTCATGTCTAGGTGCCAACTACTCTCAATGAGTATAATCTCTGCATGCCACCAACATGAACGAAAATAACAATGATATTAATAGTAATAAAAATAAGGAGTGGAAGGGGAAGAAAAAGAATCAATAATGTTGAGTACATGCATCCACTTCCTATAAAGAATCTGTTTTCCAAACATGTATTAATAAAAACAAAATAGGCTAATCATTTGCTAGGTTTTTTTCCATTAGTGCAGAATTAATTTAAGAATGGTTACAGACAAGTAAAATGGCTTAATCACTTTACTTATTCTAAAGTAAGGCAGAGTATGAGAGTAGAGAGCTAGCAATTGTAAAGGTTTATATTTTTGCACAGTGCACTTCTTGTAATTACAACATGTTGTTGCTATTTCTAAAATGAAATGACTCTCCTCTGTCCCCACGTCCAGTCTCTTGTGCTCCCTCCATCCCTTTCTCTCAGGCTCCGTATCTCTCTCCCTCCCCTCCGTTTCATCTTTCATCATGCCAGGGTCCGTAAGTCAAAAGCTTGGGCCAAAACTAAGAATAAAATCCGGATTGCAGAGAAACTATCACCACGTACCAACGACTGGAATCTCATCTTACTAAAAAGCTTTTGCACAACAAGAGAAACCACCACCAGAGTGAAAAGACAACTCACAAAGTGGGAAAAAGTGTTTGCCAGCTGGTTCTCAAACAAAGGATCACTAAGGAGAACAAAGAAAGAACTCAAAAAACTCAGACCTCCCAAATTTAAAGATCCAATCCAAAAATGGCCATTTGCGATGAACACATTACTTCTCAGATGAAAAATACAATGGCAAATACATAGGTGAAGACATGTTCAGCATCACTGGTCATTCAAGAGATGCAATTTGAAACAACTCACCCCAGTAAAAATGGCTAGAATTGAGCAATCAACCAATGACAAATGCTAGCGCAGCTGTGGGGGTAAGGAGCCCTTCTCCACTCTTGGTGACAGTGCAGACGCATGCAGCCACTGTGGAAATCAGTGCGGAGAAGCCTCAAAACATTAGGCCTGGAGTCCCATTTGTCCTAGCTATTCCCCTTCTGGGTATCTTCTCAGAAGTATTAACAACAACAAACCACAATGGTATAGGTGCACACATGTTTATAACAGCACAATTTCTAATACCTAGATCTTGGAAGCAACCCAAATGCCCATCATCCGAGGAATGGAAAAAAAAGATGTGTTTTTTTGTTTTGTTTTTTTTTTATAATGGAGTACTACTGAGCCAAAAGGAAGGATAAACTGGAGATTTTTATAGGTAAATAGATACAATCTGAGACCCTACTCATAACTGAAATAAACCAGATACACATGTATAATTACCATATTGTCTTCCTAGTGTGAGAAGCTGAAAGAGTAGTAACAGATGTTGTAAAATGGGGAAGGACTTTAAAAGGAAAGGGAAACTGAGACGGGGAAATACAGAAAACAAGGGAAAAGGAAAAAGAAATATGACACTTAAGACAGTTACATTAATTTATCTTAGTTCACTACAATGAAAGGTTTATGCTCATACTGTTTAGACAATTAACTACTAATATTTATATTCTGAGTAAGTTAAATATAACATGTGTTATATTAACCATCCTTATTTTGAAAATATTTTCTCTTTAAAATAAAAAAATCTAAATAACAAGAAGAAATGTATGTATCTTTTCCAGAGATATTTGAGAAATAAATGAATTGTCAGAAATCATCAACAAATTGAACAGAATACAAAAACAAACAGCATGGGGAGAGAAACAAGCAAAGTTTTGCTTCATCCAATTAGAGTATAAAAATACAGGGAGTTAATTTCTTTGAATTCAATTTCTTTGAATTATAAACTGGAAATGGTAGCTCTATCAGGGTTAGTTGGGCATAACCAAGCACAAACTATAACAGTAACATCAATGGCATTTTATAAAGTAATTATGCCTTTAATGGCACTTTTTATTAGTTGTCTTTTACTCAATTATGACCTGAGAAGTCATTTAAGAAAGGCAAGTTAAAATAAATCTTACTTTTAAATAATCTGTGCCTGAGCAAACACTAAATGATTACATAATCCAGAAATTTACTATGCTGACTTGGGTTATTCTGGATATATTCTGCAAGACAAAAAATAACATATTTTATGGCTAAATACTTTTTTTCCCCCCAGAACCAGGGATTGAACTCAGGCCCTGTGCGTGCCAGGGAAGCACTTATTCCACGGAGCCATCTCCCCGGCCCTAGCAGTGCAATCTGTCACAGCTAAATCTCGGAAACAGTCCAGATGCCCACCCACTGAGGAATGGGTACCTCATTTGTTTTTTTAAAGATAACAATCCGAAGCGTTTACTGTTTCACTAATACACAAGTGAAAAATGTGCAAGACCTGTACAATGCTATTAAAATGCTGACCAAAATTATAGTAGTACATACACCTAAATGGGTCTCAGATAATAAAATCACGTATCATTTAGTTAGCTGAAATAGCAAGCAACTGTCAGAAAACGCAGAGTATACATACTGCCTACAATAAAGTATGCGACTCATGAACTAAGCAGCTAATATTTTAGAAAATCCTCTTTTCTTAACAACTGTATTTTTTTCCAGCACACTAAAAATTCAGGTACATATTACACTGTCAGTGCTAAAAAGTAGTGAAAAAGAAAATAGGTATTTTATCAACTGCTAATCCTATACTCATAAGAGGAAAATTTGCAAACCATTTCTGAAAAAAAACTTTTATAAGAAACTTTAATACTTGAAATACTGCTAACAGTTTATAATTTTTAATGCACAGTCATTTCTGAACCAATTTTATATCACTTGAAGAGTTTCTAGTGAGATATTTTCATCTGAAGTTCTGAGTAGTTTCAATGTATTCCACAAGGAAGTTCCTTTCCCCAAACACTGGACTAGTCTTTAATAGTCTCACAAGACCAAAATATGTATGAATGCAAAGTCATTCATGAAAAAAAAAAAAAAAAAGTTCACATCTTTGAACTACTTCTTAAATCCTTCATGGAAACTCACGTCACCAATGTGACAGTATTGGGGCGTTGTGCTATGCTAGCGTGATGTGGGGACAGAGAGGTGTCTTGCTCCTTCACACTGCAGTGTCACTGATGAACCTGAAAGTGGGCCCTCACCAGACACAGAATCTCCCAGAACCCCGTCTGCAGTCTTCCTAGGCCCGCATATTTCTCAAAACTGTAATAAATAAACTTCTGTTGTTTATAAGCTACCCAATCTGTAGCATACTGTTAAAGGATTCAAAAAGTTTCGTACTGCCTAAGAAAGGAAGGATTCTGTCTGCATAATCCCTAGAGCTTACAAATAAGCATGACTGGCACATATAAGAACCCCATAAGGAATCCATTAAGCAACTACCTACAAATCAGATCACACTATATTAATATATATTGCCCCAGGAGTCAATGTATGGTAGAAGAAATGTAGAAGAATTAAAGAATAAATAATCACACAAAAATAACTGACGAATAAATCAAATTTGGGGGAAAAATTTTATAATCTCACTCCCATGCCATGGCCCCTATTACTATGACGTCTTCCGAAATGCTGAAGGCATATATTTTTATCCTCTGTATAATTTGATGCTATTCATATTATGGACAATCTAGTCATGTAGTGCCCTTTCTTCACTTTGTAGCATTCCATGGATCTTCCCCAGTGTCACATACAATGATGCACCTTTCGCTTTGAAATGGTTTCAAGGAAGACCAGTGTTTAGATATGCCAGATACTGTTTAGCCAACCCTATGATTATGGGCACGTAGACTGTTCCCACGTTTTTATGCATATAGTACAACGTGCTATCATATAATTGCACACTTACAGTATTTCCTTAACGCTAATTCTCATAAATGAACTTGCTGAGTAATATGCATTTATTCAATTATATTTCTAAGCTGCTTCTGGCACACTTATGTATTGATTAAAAATTCCTCAACTGTTCACGATCATTTCTTTATATCTCTAACTTAATTAGGCCTTATGCCACTAATCTTTGTCAACCTAATAAGTATCTCGTTATTTTCCAAAATAATTATCCATACAATTTCCATACTTCAATGATAATTGAGATGCTTTCTTAATTTGGGTATGATTGAATAAAAGTGCTGAGGCTTGAAGAGGCTTCTATGCTTTTCACAGGATTATCATTCTGTGAAAGTAACTATTATTACAGAAACATGAGTATAACTTAAAGGGCTGAGGATGCAGTTCAGTGGCAAAGTGCTTGCTTGCTTAGCATGCACAAAGCCCTGGGCAATACCTAGCAGGTCAAGTAAAGTTACGTGGTAGAAAATGCCAGACTTCCCTAAGAACAGAAGCTTGAATACTTGATATATGAGCAAAGCTGCATATATATATCTAAGTGGTCTCCAGTTAAAAAAAAAAACACAAAACTGTAGCAGTTATAATACACCCATATTCAACATTTTTAGTACTGTTTGCTGGCATGGGCTCATCTGTATTATTGAAAAGAACCTTGACCAACACTTAATGTACAAGGCAATTTTGTTTTACCTTCAGCTGGTCAACAAAAATTACTTACGTAATAATTATGTAATATATGCAATAATTATTTTCTAGTCATTTCTAATAGCTTGTTTAGTTCTTCCTTTTCTCAAGACTCCTACAGCAAATTGTGTGTAGGATACTCTGTACTCTCTGTCCTTTTTTCCAATATTCATTTTTTTCCAATATTCATTCTGAGATACAGAAAATTTAGTGTTGTTCTCAAGTTTTAAATGTATAGCTCCCAATAAGTGTAGACAAATACATCTAATTAACAACTTCTTTCTTGTAGATAAATATTACAAATCACAGGTTAAAAATGTGTAAAGCCATATGCAACAAATGTTTACTAACCATTATTTAAAACTATATCCTCAAATAATGCAAGCTTAAACTTGCACAGAAAAGAAGAGGAGGAGGAGGAGGAGGAGGAGGAAGAAGAAGAAGCAGCAGCAGCAGCAGCAGCAAACAAACAAAAAAAAACAAAACAACTTCCATAATTCCACAAGACCAGCAAAATAATTGTCAACATTTTGGTATAGTACTTCCAACACCAATTCATTTTTTGTTTGGCCACAACCTACTTCTATTTTACTTGTTAGGGTATTGAGTTACTTTTAATCTAAGGATAAGAATAAAGTACTTGAATTATTTACCTAGAATTTGTAGCTATTTACCAGAATACTGTAAACATACACTATTCTAAGCAAATAACACAGTTATGTGATGAAACAACAGAAAAAAATGAAAACCTGTACCAAGGCATATTAATAAATAGTAAGGAAAACAAGTCCCTTGTCCTATCTTATATAAGAATGACATACATTTCTAATGAAAAATCAGTTGGGCTTAAATGCGGTACTAAGTCTGTAGAAATTATTTACTGCCTACAGATCTATTTTTGAGATAAATGGTAGTTACACAGTTCCTGCTAGGTATTGAGCTCTACACAATCCTTCCTGTAACTGGTAAATCTATTTTTTAGATTCTCTGCCAGTCAGACTCAAAAGTATGAACAAAACATTACGTCCATTTCAACAGTAAGTCTAAAAATATCAGGGATTTTAGAACTTAAGTATATGACAGTAAGTCTAAAGGACACTGCTAGCTTGCTTGTAATATCATAACATTTTAACTAGTTAAATAATAAAGTCTTATCAGTTAACTTCTCAGGCATAGATCCTTACTAAAATAATAGTACCTTTTTCAATTACTACATGAACAATTCATACCTCCTGCCTAGCACAAAATGACTTTAAACAGTAAATCTAAGTCATAGCCTTATTTCCTTTGCTTGGAAATAACATTATCTAATTCTTAGAAAGATGAATCAAGTAATTCTCACTGACCAGAAAGAAAATATGGCAACTTCTCACTTCCAATCAATCATGTTTTTCATCTTTCTTCTGCTTAAAGATCTAAGGTCTTTTCCTCTTACAATCTCAAGCTTATTACAAGGTGAGCTTATTATAATCTAGTATATCCAAAGAATAAGAACTATAAATGTTCCATTTTGTCAGACAGTGAAAATGTTAAAAGAAAAAAAAAAACCCATAAAACACTTAATTGCTTCATTAAAATAGTAAAAAAGAAAAAAAAAAGAAACTAAATAAAAAGAACATTTATACTTTTAATACTGGCTAAGTATTTTTAAAATCCTAGTTTTTAAATTTTTCTTCAAAAAAACCTTCCTAAATATGATTTATACCATATCAGTACTATACTAGGTAACAATTATAAAAGATGAGCAAGACAAACATTTTAAATTCAAATGATGACTTGTTATGAAACCCTTCAAAACCAAGTTCAAAATAAAAGAGTAAACTGATTTCTGATGACTTACTAGTTAAAGGAACAACATGCTCCCGCAAAATGCTGTTTACCAGCAAGTTTCCAAACAGACAGCTGCTGGCAAAGGACAGGCACTCACGGTATTTATTATTATTTTGAATAAATTAATAACCAAAATGGAGATTTCTATTCTAACACTTAATGTGTTCAAATGTTTATGGTCTAAATACAACATAATCAGTACTTCCTCTGGATTAAAAAATTGAATGGGTAATTCATTTAAGCCATTTTAGTTATCTTTACCAATAATCAGGAAAATAAATATAACCACTACCTTAAATCACTGTACTCAAAATAATCTCAAAATGTTTATGACAAGCCCATAAGTGAATTATGAAATTTAAGATGATGTACTTTATATCCCTAAGAAAGTAGTTAAATACATTAGAATACATTATACCCTCCAATACATTTCAAGAGAAGAATGAACTAAAATGGACACACTGTAAAATAAATGGCACAACACGCTAAGGTCAACTTGAGAGTTTGCTTTGCAATTTCCATTCTAGAGGCTGCACAACCTGCTAGCATTCTTACTGCGGACAAGCTAAACTTCCTGTCTGCTCAGGTATGAGTTACTCTCCACTACTAAGAAATTAGCGTAGGTATGAGTTACTCTCCACTACTAAGAAATTAGCG
This sequence comes from Octomys mimax, assembly GCA_002564305.1. Lineage (NCBI taxonomy): Eukaryota > Metazoa > Chordata > Mammalia > Rodentia > Octodontidae > Octomys > Octomys mimax. Next base: position 23,398 of record NDGM011035818.1, read on the forward strand.
TAACAATTTAGCAGCTTCAAACAACTTTGACTATCTCCATTCCCAGGAGTTACACATTTTGGAGCAACAAAGCTAGGTGGGGCTCCCACGATGGTGCAGGCTAACTCCGTTACAGCTTGTCACCACCTGCATGGCGAATGGCTTGCCAGCCTTGTAGCAGGGCAACTGGACATCCCTACAACCTCTTTCTGACAGCAGTTGCAGTGTCTTTTACGATCTACCCTTGGAAGAGCCTACATTCTAACAACTCACTAAGTATACTACACACTGCAGGAGATAGAGGATTGCATTCCACTGAAAGGAAGAATATTAAAACATTTGAGAATTTACCTATAATTCACACACAGTATTAAAAAAAAGAATTAAAAGTTGATAGAAAAATTGGTTTTACTGAAACTATACTGAAATAAAAACCTATCATAAATAATTTCTACTGATAGTACACGTTTTCTACTTTATTATGAATATTAAAATCTAAGCAAGTATTTTAATGTGCAATGAAGCTAACATAAAACTCCTTCAGGTGCATATGACTGGATAAATTGCTGAATTGAGGAAAGAAATCTTAATGTGAAGCAGGGCTCCTAAGAAGCGAAAACAGAACATCTATTCTTACTGCTTTCCCTACTGCACTTGTCTTTACCAGCGTGTCTTCCTGGTTGTTACATTTTACTACCTGTTACCAGAAAAAATTTAGTGTTGTTTTTCACTCTATACGAAAGCCTTAACATACATAGTGCTAGCAGTCAACTTGATTATGAAAACTGACAATTCTTATAAAACCAACTAATTGCAACATTTACCAGTATTGCCCCTGTTAATGTCCTATAGCAGGTTTTCCCCTCTAAATCAGAAGAATATTAAAATGAATAATCATTAGGTAAGGAAAATATTTAAAATGTGGAAACTCTACCTTCCTAAGCTGAATTTTCTTACCCCCTACCCCCTTGTCTCAGTTTTGACTGCTACAAGAACAAAAGGGAGCAATAAAATTATTTAACTGAAAAGAATTCTTTTTGTATTACATATTTCTTATATCTGCATAACTGCAACTCACCATACTTAAATAGTGAGACCCTCGATAAGTATATTCATATACATATATAATAATTCTTCAATAAGCAGCAGAAGATGGACACTTAGGATACACCAACTCAAAATACAACTAATGTTAAAAATTGTAAACTCATAAAATGTTTAAGAGTGCAGAAAATATCAGTATGTACTTAAGTGAAAAAAATTGCAGGCTGTAGTATAATGATATTGCTACAGAACATACTTTCATGAAAAAATACTAAAGGCCACAATTTAACATTTGAAAGTTATCACTGATAGTAACAGAGTCATGCTGTGGTTTTTTTTTTTTTATTTTTTTCAGGCAGGATCTTGCTATGTTGTCCAAGCTGGCCTCAAACTTGAAATACTCCTGTGTCTGATTTCTGAGTAGTTGGGACTGCAAGTGTGAGCTACTATTCCTCACTGAGATTTTAAAATTTTTTAAAAATTGAAATTTAAAATTTTTAACTTTAAATTTTTCTTTAAATATTGTTATGTATCTCAAATTTTCCAAAGTGAACATTTTTTATTTTCTGATTAAGAAAAGTATTAAAATAAGCAACTGTGTACACAAACTGCACACAAAATATTTTGCTATGTTATTCAATCATAACTATTTTTATATAGAGATTCAGGTTCTTTTATGGCTATAAAAGGATGAATGCTGACTGATTGCAGGAAATATGAAAAATGTGGAAAACTATTAAAAAGAAAGTTATACAGCTTAAAATCACACAATCCAAGAACATTTACCATTGTAGGTAATATGGTTAATTAACAACATGTAATTTTTGTTTTCAACTGCTCCCTCTATTGCAAGTATAT